>JANHFO010001419.1:0-14634 GCA_032468095.1 Pareas carinatus
GCTCCTCACATTCTCCTCAGCTCTACCTCCCCCTCTTATTTCTCCTCCTTCTTCCTTCTCCTCCCCTTCCTGCCCTCTCCTCCTCCTTCTCTTCCTCCTCCTTCTTTCTCCTTCCTTCCTTCTTCCTTCTCCTCCTCCTCCAGCTCCTCACATTCTCCTCAGCTCTACCTCCTCCTCTTCTTTCTCCTCCTTCTTCCTTCTCCTCCTCTTCCTGTCCCCTCCTCCTCCTTCTCTTCCTCCTCCTCCTTTCTCCTTCCTTCCTTCTTCCTTCTCCTCCTCCAGCTCCTCACATTCTCCTTACCTCTACCTCCTCCTCTTCTTTCTCCTCCTTCTTCCTTCTCCTTCTCTTCCTACTCCCTCCTTCTGCTTCTCCTTCTCCTCCTCCTCCACACCTCCACCTTCTCCTCACATCCTCCTCCACCTCCTCCTCTTCTTCCTCCACCTCCTCCTCCTTCTTTCTCCTTCTCCTCTTCCTACTCCCTCCTTCTCCTCCTTCCTTCTCCTCCTCCTCCTTTTCTCCTTCTTCCTCTGACCTCATACATTAAAAATAAACAGTGGAAGTACAATAATATGAAATCTTTAAAAAATTCTTTTTAATGTTTAACAGGCACCAACATCAACGATGCCCTTCTCCGGGCCATTTTTATCTTAAACGAAGCCAACGCTTTGGGGATGCTGGATCCAAGTTCTGTCTCTATGATAATATTGGTTTCGGATGGAGACCCAACCGTCGGTAAGAGTTGGACATTCGGGCTTTCAATGCCTACCTTAAAAGCCAGAAAAAAATTAGGCTTTCAAGGCATGCGGGAGAAATTGTCATCAGAATAGCTTATTTTATTCCACTCCTTTTGCTCCTGAATGACTTTAATAGGTGTATGTCCAATCTTGGAAACATTAAGAATTGTGGACTTCAACTCCCAGAATTCCTCAGCCAGCGATGCTGGCTGAGGAATTCTGGGAATTGAAGTCCACAAGTCTTAAAGGGAATTGAAGTCCACAAGTCTTAAAGTGTAAGTTCATCCACCTTAATGTTGCCAAGGTTGGGAAACCCTGATTTAGACTTTGGGCCAGTCCCTCTCTCTCAGCCCAATCCACCTCACAGGATTGCTGTTGTGGGGAATTTGGGAGGAACAAGGAGTGTTGTTGGGGATGTTCACCATCTTGAGGCACTTCTAAAAATAGCACAGGCAAGCATATAAATAAATAACATTTTCCAAAACTGCATTCATTAACTGTGATGAAGTAGGTCTTCACAGGCAAAGTATGACCATTCATTCTTTGGTTATTTGCAATCTCTTCTATCCCTACCCAGGCATAGAAGAAATTGCTTCATAAAACTGATCTCTTACCTTCAAATTCCTTGTCTTCAGAAGAGAGTATCATGTAAAAATCATCTATAGTTTGGCCCCATTAATCTTGAGTGAAGTGGGATTGCTTTGGCTTTCCTAATTCATTCTCTGCTTTCTTAATAATATCTTGTCCCATTGCCATCCCCAGGCAGACAATTGTACCAGTTTCACCAGTACGAATTAGAAGCCATAATTACTTCAACCAACCAGCATCGAAGTTGAGGGAATGGGAAGATCCAGAATCTTAAATTGGAAGATTGTTGGAGATGAATCAACTGAGGAATATATTATGAACTTCACCAGTCACCCAGGTGACTCATGGAATGTTTTGATAGATGGGATCTTGTCTTTTGATTAATGAAATAGAATATTGAATGCAAGATGTTTGTTGCTGAATTTTTTCCAGGCATTTTGCTTTTGTTAAAAAAAAAATTACATATAGACACACTGAAATGAGGGCTCCTTAGGGTTTTGTTTTATGTGACAGAAAAATTCTGGCATAAGCAACAGTTTGAGATGCATCTTGATTGTCTCTTATTTCCCTCTGACACATCTCACTGGATTCTTTGTTAAATGGAGGGATTAAATTTCACGAGGCTTCGTAGCCTACCATGACCATTTTAAACAGAGCAGAATAAAAAGCACTGAAAAAATCTGATACCATAAAACAACTTATGTGGGGCCAGCAGGTGACTTTACTCGATGATGGCGTTGACCAAGAATCTACCTTTGTTCTGAACTGAAAACAGCATAGCTGCAATTTGAGGTGCAGTCTGGCGTGAGTTTAGCCTCACGGAATAAAGATGAATGGACTTGCCTATTTATTTAATTATACATGCACACATCCATGTATAAATAAATAAATAAATAAGTAAGCAAGCCCAATTCATTATACATGCTTACATACGATACAAAAGCTATGGGTGGTGCAAAGAGCCGTGGACAGATACATGCTCGGCATCCCAAGACAGGATAGAAAGGCATACACATGAATTGGAGAACAAATGACAGTATGGTATACGGCATCAAGAATTAAAATGGAAATGGGCGGGTCCCATAGCAAGAAGAACTGATGGCAGCTGGACCAAAGCAGTCATGGAGTGGATCCCACGTGATAAAAAGCGTCCACCAAAGAGACATAAAACACGATGAATCGATGACATCAGCACGCATTTCCCAATTGGAAAAAGAAAAGCTCAGGACCGTATTGGTTGGAAACATGCAAAAGAGGCCTTCATCCTGCAGGGATAGACAATGGCTAGAATGATGATGACGACTGTTGACTATTACGGAGTGAAGCAAGAGGTTTTCACTCCAGTCCGCACTCCTAACCGTCCCCTCCTCCGCGAGAAAACCCTTGTTGCTGATTGGATGGCTTCCTCCAGTCAAATGTATAAAAAGGGTGAACCAGCTGGCATCCTTTTACTATGCATTCTCTCTACCTTAATAAAGGAGCTGAAGTCTCTGTGCTGCCACCACCAATGACATACATACATGTTTGTGCATACACACAAACATTCAATTTATACAGCTGCCTATCTCAAACCTGTGACTCCAGGCAGCACAGAAGTCAAAAACATTAAGTTTCACCACAACTGCATTTCACCCTCAATCTTCTCTCTGATAGGGCCAGTTCTAGCTTTAATTATGATAACAGTGGAAGGAGGCAAGGTACATCCAGGCTGCCTGTTTCTAGCCGGAAAGCTGTCTTGTGCTGGAAGACCAAACTCAACCCGCTGCTATATGATATCGCATTCATCCTTGTGATCTACATTTGAAATATAGCGACGTGTATCTTGAAAAAACAATGTGTGTCGTCCATCATCCTCTGTGGATGATCCATTGCCCTGGCATGTTGTTTCATAGGCAACTTGACTCTCCTGACATAAGGACAAAGTGAAATCAAATGCTCTGAAAAGCCCACGGTGGACTCACAATGGACCCCAATGTGATACTCCAGTTCAAAGAAGATTGACTGTACTAAAGACTACGGTTACCGACAAACACATTATTAACGGTTGGACATCAAATGCTTTTGATTAAGGAGAGAAACTCTTCTCCAGCATAAGACCGTTTTCCTCCTGGCTCCCCAGCTGTTATGCTGGATGTTCTTTAGGAAAATTGAATGCTGTTTTAAAAAAGATTAATTGCATCTGTACTATATTTTATCCTTTCTAGGCATCCAGTTAAAAGGAGTGGGGAAAGAACTATTAATATAAGAGAAATCATTCTTGATTAACTTTGCCTTCTGACTGTAAAATGCTACAGCTCTTCACACTTCACTTAAAGGCTGCCTCTAATTCCTATCAGCTGGATAGAGTTGTCCCGAACATTTGTATAAATAACGTGCATTCACATTTATACTCATAAAAATAAGATAATCTGGCTATATAGTTGCAGAGGTCTTCTATAAATCTTCTAAGTTAAAAGTGGAGACTTTATTATTTTTTTTCCTGTTAGAGTAATGATATACTGCTTAATATTGCAAATAGACATGATAATGTTTCAATCCAGTTAAAACCAATATGATTAATCTCAATGGTATTGTGACTACTTTTAAAAAACCTGTGGGCCAATTTACTCAGATGAATTTGCATATTTTACAGACTGAAATAATTGGTTCAACCAAAATGGTATTTCATGAATCTGCACCAGGCACAAAGCTCAGTTCACAATTACTCCGCATTTGGAACAGAATCCAGATATACTAATGCTAATTCAGATTTTTATATAAGCCAATCTATTCTGCATTTCTCCAAAAAAGTCTAAAATTGTAAGATTCAATCTTGAGCTACAATGAATTTCTCTGAATTTTGCAGTGCCATTTTTTTTAAAAAGTCAGGAATGCCATATAAAAATATTTATTTTTAAAAAGAAGAGTTGGGGTTTAGGTTAAGGAAATAATATACCAACTGTATTTATTGCAAGAAAACTCTCTAAGAAAATATATACAGTTGTGGAGTGTTTTTTAAAAAAGAAAAAAGTTTGTTTTGCAGAAATGGGACAGACAGGAAATAAGATTGAGCTGAATACTTGCAACACTGGCGTTCACCAGCATAGCCTGATTTGGTTTTTTCTAGAATTAGAATTCCAGTTGTCAAGGAGTAACAGTAGAAGGTCTGTGGCCCTCAAACTCTGCTTTTGGATTCCTTGAAGAAATCCCTCTGTTGGGAAACAAAATCAGCTCTATCTGGGCCCTTGTTATGATTCTGAAGAGCTGCCATTGGGGTCAATATTACATTAGACAAAATGGAGGACCTTATGGCTGGAGAAAAATGGCAATGAAGTATTGCAAATCAGAGTACAGGTTCACCTTCCTGCTTGTTCCAGCCCAGGAAAGACTCACTAATATTTTAGGACAGTAGGAACACACGAATGTCATCTTCGGTTTAGCCCTAAGCTTCTGGAAAGGTAACCTCCATCCATGTTTCCTTACCCTGCATTAAAAGTTGTGTTTTTCCTTCTCTGGTGCAGCTGCTGGGGGCTGCTGGTCCTCCTGCTGCACTTCATTCAATCGTACACAAATGTTGCTATTTCAACTTTCTGATGACTACTGTGATGTGAGTCCTCTTCATCCAGTCTTTGATGGCCATCTTTTTCTGAGTTGCCTGCCTTGTAAGCCTAGACTCTAGACTAAGCTATCCCCCCACCCAAACTTGGCAGTTTTAAGATATGTGGACTTCAACTCCCAGAATTATGGATGGGGAAATCTGGGAGTTGAAGTCCACACATTTTAAAATTGGCAAGTTTGAAAAAAAATGAGTCTAGACCCTTGAGAGTAAAGGCAAGTGGAATGGTGAAATCCTGGTCATTCTCTCCTTTTTTGTCCCTTAACAATGTGAAGTTGACAATTCTTCCTACTGTTTGGGCTAGAAATTCTGCCAAATTCTCCTTTCTAGACCAAATGGTAGGAAGTCATGTACCTGTAAAGTTGTCCTTTTTTCACCAGTCCTCTAGAGGTCCACAAACGCAAATCCAACTGAAGTTTTTCTTCCTAGAGTGGACGGGAAAGGAAAAGGAGTCCATCAGTTGGGGACCATATGAAACCGCTTCAACCAAAGTAGAGGAAGAGAGAGATTTCCAGAAAGGGATTTTTGAGATGGGCTCATTTCCAGCCAAGAGACTGGAATTGCAATGCAGACAGCCCAGATCAACAAACAGCCCAGGGCAGAAAAGGTAGGATGGCAATCGAAGCAGCACAATCAAAGCCCCACTCTTCTATAGGTGTGTGCATTGTGGACCGTGTGCAAAAAGGATGGGGCTTTTATTCTACCTGGTGGATGACCCTGGCATTAAACAGACCTCGGAGCCTTTAGGGCTGTGGGAATCCTCCAAAGGAAAGATGGATTGGAAATAAATCAGGACTTCCTTTTTAAAAAAAAAGTTGTTAAAGTGGTGGCACCTTTCTTCAGGATTGCGCAATTGTTTCAGAAGCTGCTTCATTTATGCACAACCTCTTCAATTTGACGAAGACTTCTGGAGGCAGCTACAAATCGCACAGGCATAGAAAACGACACGACCGCTTTAAAGGTATAAAAGAAGGGCTTCCAGTCCAATTCCATGTGGTCTAAAGCAGAGGTCTCCAACCTTGGTCCCTTTAAGGCTTTTGGACTTCACCTCCCAGAATTCCTCAGCCAGCAGAGCTGGCTGAGGAATTTTGGAAGCTGAAGTCCACAAGCCTTAAAGGGACCAAGATTAGAGACTTCTGATCTAAAGCACCCTTTCTGAAAGACCTGTAGAGTTCTATCATATTATAATGTTTAACATTATACTATTTACTGAGTAGGCAAAGTGTACCTATATTTTGGAATTGCTGCTAATCGTCTCTCATGCAGAAGACTTTCTGGTATGAACCTTGATGCATTTAGTTACATTCTTTAGGATTTAGTTAGCCTTTATCTTTCCAAGTCTGCTTCCTCTTGTCTTTGTGCCCCAGAATGAGAAAGCGGCATGTGGCTACATTTTCAGTTCAATAAAAGGACTATATTTTTCAGATTTATGGAACAGGATGTCCTAGAACCAGCAGGGATAATAAGAGAAAGAAGGGCAAATGCAACGCGATGGATCTTTCCAGCAAAATGTTTGGTATACATAACGTTTATTAGAGATTTTAATGACAACAATAAAAGCTATTACTCAGAAATAAAAATAAAAAGAGAGAATAAAATGTGCGACGACAAAAGGGAGAAAAGAAAGGAGAAAAGGAAAGGGCAAAATAAAGAAAAAAATATTTAAAGAAGGCACTTTCAATATTTATCACATGTAGAAGGACATTTGGTAGCCTTTACAAGGCTAAAACAGATATCTCTTTCTCCCATACCCCACCACCCCATCTATAAGCACATTCATAAGAAATAAATTTTTAAATTCTTGTGTCAGCAAAAAGTCCGCAATTTTTTTTTAAAGGACATGTCTTATTTTAATTATAATCAAATAAACCAACTTTATATTCCTTTATATTTATCGCTCAAAATCTTAATACATACTCGTCCCATTGCATAGGCTTCATCAAGGCTTTATAAAGCCTGTTTTGAAAATCCAATAAAAAGACGTGATTCAAGTCAGTCACTTGGTTTTTCTTTCTCATTTCCCCTATAATATTTAAAGCTTCATCCAGCTTCTTTTGTATATCCAACAGAGAACCCTTATCCAGGCCATTCTCTTGGCTTGTCACTTGAATTTCCACTTTAAATACCTTCTTAATCTTGTAATCCACACTTTTTTTAGTCCAATAATTTTGAGTTCAAATTTCTGCGGGATTTGTTTCCCATCTATCATTCTTTCATTTGCACATTCTATTCATAGAAGCAGATTATTACTGATATTGTTGATATTGTGCTACTAATTTCTCACCCTGTTCTTTAAAAAATCTCCTTTAATGTTTCAAATTTCACAATGTTCTATGTCGTTATGAAAATCCCAATCTGAATCAAAACCAAAGGCAGTTTTTCCCCCTCTTTAGTGCTCTCTAGTGTCCAATTTAAATTATTAGGCCCCTAATTTCTGTTATGACTTACAGCAGATAACATAATTCTGATTTCTGTGAAAAGTTGTATTTTATATAGTTTATACAGGCAATACTTCAAAGGAAGAGATTTAGAATAGATTGGAAATATATCAGAAAGAGGTGTTTTTTTTTTAAAAAAGTGTTAAAGCAGTGGCAACTTCTTCACAGATTGCACAATTTTTTCAGAAGCTGCTTCATTTATATTCATGCACAGCCTTTTCAAGTTGAGGGAGAAGACTTGTGCAGACAGCTGCAAGAAGCCATGCAGGTATGGAAAAAGACACAGCCACTTTAAAGGCATACAAGAAGGGCTTCCAGTCCAATTCCATGTGGCCTAAAGCACGTCATGAGAAAGAAACCATATGAAGCACATGTGAATGAAGCACATGTCTCCACCTTGTGTGGAAAGGTTCCAGAGAACCAGAGTGTTCACTGATTCTTCAGTTGTTGTTCCTGCTCTTTGTGGAGATATGTTTAGCTCGCCATACTTCCACCAGAAATCCTTCCTAGGAAAAGATTTTTTAAAAGTTAAAATGAAAGATAATTGGCAGGTCACCGAAGATCGCATCAAACAAGCAGTCATCATCTATTGCTTTTGGAAGAATATGCAGAAGCATCGCACCCCTGAGTAGAATTGGTTACTTTTATTCAGGTTGCGCTTGCAAATGCCACACATTTGTCAGACAACAAATATTTTGGAAGACAGAAGTGATATTCAAAACAGGCTAGAGAAATGAAAATTAATAGGAACAAATTTAAAAAGAAATCAGTTCAGAAGCCAAAATTAAAAATGCAGGTATGGTGCTTTCAGGAATTGAAATTGTGGAAAAGAACTTTGAATAGGAGCTGATTGCAAACTGAATATGAATCAGCCTATGTAAGGTGGCTGAAAAGGCAAATCCAGTTTTAGGCTGTGTCAATAGAAGCATAATTTCCAATCACATGAAGTAATTATTCCACATTATTTGACTTTATTTAGACTTAAATTCGGTGCCACTTTCTACACATCGTGTTTGAAGGTGAGGCCAGAGGAATGGGAGTTGGTTCAAAGAAAGACAACAAGAGATCACAGGGCTAAAATCTGCCTTATCGACCTGCTGAAGGACTAGGTTAATGACCTGAAGGGATATTTTCAGATAGGACAGTAAAGTAATGTTAGAAAGTATTGCTTCACAGGATGGGTAGTGGAAGCTTGGAATCAACTTCCATGGAAGTAGTGGGTCAATCATCAGTAACTTTTAACACGCTTGGGATAAACAAATCCATCATCTGACAAAAATTGATAACAATAATAATAATAAATATGAAAATAATAATTAAAATAATAAATAAATTGAAAAAACCCAAATAAACCCCAAATAAACTCAAAGGGCAAACTTGAGGGATCACGTCTTTTTCTGTCATCAGTTTGCTATGTTTCTAGATCAAGATTGATCGTGTTGTTTCTTTTTTGTTCCAGAACGCAAGATGTGAAAGAACAGATTTGAGTTACAGGAAGACAGCTTCTGTTTGAATGTTAATGGAAAAGAAACTTTCTAACACTAGACCAGCTTGACAGTGAAATAAATTATCCATGGGGACGATGACCTCTCCCTTTCACTGAATGTGCTCAGAGAGAGGGCTGCCTAACATCTGCCTGCGATGTTTAGACTTAGATCTCTTGGGTGAGCATGGAGTGGGACTTTATGGTCTAAATCAGGAGTCTCCAACCCCGCACAGCTGGAGGCTAGCTGAAGACACACCAGGCAGGGGGTGAGGCAGAAGTGTGGCGGGGCAGAAGCTGCCCAGCACAAAGTGTCCCAGCCGGCCTGCAACTGACCCTCCATTTCTGGGGTCCGTGTCGTCCCCTCTCTGGCTTTCCTCCCCCTCTTTCCCCCCTCCTGGCACTCTATCCCAACTCGCACTCCATCACGCAGCTTGCAAACCAAGCATGCCAGCCCCGCCTGCAACTGAGAAAGAGTAACTGGCCCCAAAGTCACCCAGCTGGCTTTCATACTTAAGGCAGGACTAGAACTCACAGCCTCCTGGTTTCTAGTCAGATGCCCTAGCCACTAAACCACACTGGTTTTCTGGACTTATGATAACAATGTGGCATTATTCTTGTGACAGTTGTCAGAACAAGAATCCTAAAAATCACCAAATTTAAACCCAGGTTAACAAAACTCAACTGCTGTGTTCACATAATAAGCCCAAACAAATGCAAAATTTGTGGTTAACATAATATACCCAAACAATTCAATTCCGTTGTATCCCAATGTATTGATCCAGTACCCGTGATATGCTAAGATCACAGCTGAATTCATATAACATGGTGAGCCATAAGAACTGTCCAGTCCCATTTCAGCTCAGTCTACCAAGTTTGTTTGTTTATTTATTTAGTCAAGCATGTATGAGAAAAACAAATATAAGTAAGAACATACTATATAAACATATCGTTATAAACAAGTATAAGCATATGCATAACCAATGAGTACGAACAAGTGGGGACAGTAGGACAGGGACAGTAGGCACACTGGTGCGCTTATGCACGCCCCCTTACAGACCTCTTAGGTATAGAGTGAGGTCCATGGTAGACAGTTTAAGGTTAAAGTTTGGGGTGGTTTTGAGAATGTAACAACATCGTCAGGTAGTGAGTTCCAGGCATTGACTACTCTGTTGTTAAAGTCATATTTTCTGCAATTGAGTCTGGACTGATTCACTTTGAACTTGTATCTGTTATTCGACCGTGTATTATTGTGGTTGAGACTGAAGTAGTCATTGATAGGTAGAACACTGTAACAGACAATTTTGTGTACTAAGCTTAGGTTTGACCTTAGGTAGCATAGCTCTGAGTTGTCTAGGTTCAGAATTTCAAGCCTGGTGGCATAAGGTATTCTATTGCGGGCTGAGGAATGAAGTAGTCTTCTTGTAAAATACCTCTGGACTTGTTCAATTGTATGAACCTAGTCATCCATCTAGGTTTTTTTTAGCAGTTCGTGTTATGCTGTGATACAAATAAATACTGGTGGGAAAGTAGTCTGCATTTGGCAAATGTTACTGTACATCTATATAATTTGTTAAACCATCATTCAAACTGGACTTTTAAAGACAAAGAAAATTCATAAACTTTGATAAAATCTTTGCTCATGAAATGCACTGGAAGAAATACTCTACAATTTATTGCATTGATGTCAAATATCTCAGTCCAAGCTTCTTGTGTTACATGCTAGTGTCTTGGCTTCAGTCTGCTTATTAGGGTCCCTTGAAGAGATGTGAAGGAAGAGGCAGGGCTTGTTTAGATAGTAGCTTGCACCAATGGCCAGCCCAGGCCACGATATATGTATTCTCTCAGACAGACCACTGTAGCAATATCCTCTATCCATATCTGCAACCGAGGCATGGTCCTTGCTCCTATAGAGAACAAATCAGACCTGGCACACACACCCTCCCCAGTCATTTTAAACAGAACTAGAGGAGGGAGAAGAAGATTGAACTATTTCCCCGAAGGGAGAAAAGAAGGACTTGGAATCCTGTTTCTAAGCTACACGGCCAGGAGGCTGCATTAAATGATTTCTTCCATCCTGCCTGCCTGTCTCTGATTCCTAGAAAAGCCAATGGGATTGATAAGAGTCTCACGTCTCTCTCATGCTGGGGTTAAGAAGGATGATGTTAGATGAGATACTTCCCGGAAGAGAGATTCTGGTGGTATGAAGTATTAAAGGCCCATTCTCTCCCCCCCTCCAAAAAAGTAGTACGGTCTTCCTAGAGAGGAAGTTTGAAACCTCAGGACCTTCAAATTACTGGGCTGGTTGCAATTTTTGATAAAGGGATCATAGGACCATAGAAATGAAAGCTTTAACCATTCCATGTTTGCATGAAGAAAGCGTGAACTTCAGAACGTAACTCAAAGGTGCTTTTTTTTTCAAAAGGCAGCTGGACTTTTGAAAAAAGCACTTCTGAGACAACTATGGCCTGGATGACTGAGAATCTCCATAGAGGTTCAGAAAGTAACGTTTCCAAGTGGCGAAACTCTGGAGAGAGCAATTGTCAGGCAGTGGCCATTATATGGGTAGTCCTTGACTTGCAACCGCAATTGAGCCCAAAATTTCTTGCTGCTAAGTGAGCAATTTGTTCAGTGAATTTTGTCCTATTTTATGACCTTTCTTGCCACAGTTGTTAAAGTGAATCGCTGAAGTCCTTAAGTTAGTGACCCAGTTGTTAAGTTAATCTAGCTTCCTCGTTGATGTTCCTTGTCAGAAGGCCACAAAAGAGAGCATGATTCCGAGAGACTGCAGCCGTCATAAATATAAGTCAGTTGCCAAGTGTCTACATTTTGATCATGTAAGGAATGCTGCAATAGTCATAAGCCTGAAAATTGGTCATAACTCACCTTTTCAACTCACTCTGTTGAATTTCATGCCATTTGTATCTACATAGGTGTAAAACACTGGTTAAGTACATGTTTCTACATAGTGATGTGGTTTATTATATCATGTGAAGTTAAGTAGCTGCAATTTTATGCCCATATAATGGTTCTTCTCTAGTTTATGAAAAAAGCTGTTTCCAATCTATTTCTTTTGTTTGTACAACTCTCTGGACGAGGCGGTACTTTCAGGGATTCTGATATTTTCATAAATCTCAAACGTTTTCTTATTTAAATGAAACTAAAAGCTACCGTGCTATGCTTTGAGCCTCTCAATTCTCAGACAGACAGGGGATTGCACTGCAGAGTTACTCATTGTTTTCAATTATTGGATATCCATGAAATTTGCCAAGGATTGTTATTATTTAAATGTGAATAGGGCCTTATATTAAAAATTTAGGCATGTTCTGCTGTCTGCCTTTCTCTCTCTCTCACACACACACACTTTACAGTAGTTGTTCACGGCAACCAACCAACTGGTTGAGTTGAAAGGTGTTTTTTTTAAATTAAACTCCACAAATGCTTTAAAAACCACTCCATTTGGCCCGTGGACAACTGCGAGCACCAGAACTGACACAATCACCCCAGAAACACGCACCAGACCACAGTCGCAAGGAACAGCAGCGAGGAATCCCTGAAACTGATGTTGACCGTCAACATCTGGGAGAAGCCCTGCATGATGGAACTTGACACCAGATTGGCTGTCAACATTGTTTCCTGGAGAAACTTCAAAGCAGCGAACCCAAGCTTCAGCGGAGAAGAAATCAAGGCAACATCAAAACCCCCAATCTCCTTGGGCCTAGACCCCACAGTTAGACCAATTAGGTTAAAACCACGGCGAGTGCCATTCGCACTCAAACCGCAGGAAGACGCAGAGTTAGATAAACTCATTGCCCAGGGGGTACTAGAGCCCATGTGAGGTGGGAAACCCTAATAGTGACCCCACTCAAAAGCGATGGCTCCATTCGCATCAGCGTGGATTACAAATGTAGATTAAACAAGGCGCTACAGCAGAGCGCCTATCCAGTCCCAGTCATCCAATACCTACTACACTCCCTGGGGCCAGGAAAAGTTTTTGAGCAGCTCGATTTGGCCCAGGCTTACCAACAGCTCCCCATGGACAGCATAACAGCAGAGGTACAAACTATTGTGACTCACTGGGGAATGTTCAAATGCAACTGACTGCAGTTCGACATTAGCGTAGCACCAGGGATTTTACAAAGCATCATGGAGAGACTGCTTCAGAAAATACCCGGGGTGGTTCCCTATTTTGATGACGTGCTCGTCATGGCCAAGCACGGGGCCCAACTAAGGAAATGTCTATGAGCCATCCTGACTGCATTCTGGAACGTAGGGCTGCACGTAAAAAGGAAAAAGTGCAGGATAGGCATCATGGAAGTAGATTTCCTGAGATACTGGATAGACGGCCAAGGCATCCACCCTACCGCCAGCAAAATAAAAGCCATCAGAGAAGCCCCGACTTCAAAAACCAAGCAGGAGCTCCAGGCATTCCTAGGGTTTCTAAACGTCTATAATAATTTACTGAAGGGGAAAGTCACAGTAGCAGACCCCCCTACATAGCTTATTGGGAAAGAACAAACCTGGTGAGTGGTGTAGGAGGGAGGACAAGGGTTTCAGACAATGCAAACAACTCCTGTCTAAGGAAACTTTCCTTGTCATGTTCAACAGAACCCTCCCAGTTGTGCTGGTCTGCAATGCCTCCCCATTTGAAGTCGGAGCCGTTCTCAGCCACAGACTTCCAAATGGCAGGGAACTGCCCATAGCTTTCCATTCATGCACCCTATCCAAGGCTGAAAGCAACTAAAGCCAACTGGATAGGGAAGCGCTTGCCCTGATCATGGGAATAAAAAGATTCCATGAATACCTTTTCGGCAGACACTTCGAGCTAGTCATGGACCATAAGCCTCTACTGGGGCTAATCGCCAGTGACCACCCAACACCCCAGGCCCTATCCGCATGACTAACTAGGTGGACCATTTTCCTGGCTGCGTATGACTACACCCTGACTCACAGACCTGGGGCCCAACTGGGTCACGCCGCTGCCCTCAGTCGCTGCCTCCTACCAAATATGGACAACCCAGACTCAACAGAGGAAGCCATACTCCTAATCAATGACAGAGAGAAGGGACCCAGGGCAGTGTACAGCCAATAAAAAACATATAAATACAGACATTAATTAAAACACAATTAAAAATGTAAATTAGTCAGTGGCTGAGTAATGATTTAGAAAACCAAATATAAAACCAATTTAAGACGAATTAAAAATTAAAAAATTTAAGCGAGGGAAGGTGTGACTAGGCCAAACCGGCCTGAATGAAGAGATGGGTTTTTACGGCACGACGGAAAGCACAGAGTCCAATATAGTTCGAATCTCTGGGGGAAGGTCGTTCCGGAAGGTGGGTGCTGCCAGAGAGAAGGCTCTCCCCCTGGGGGTCACATTATCTGGCCGATGGCACCCTGAAGACGCCCTCTCTGTGGGAGTGTACTTGTCGGTGGGAGGTATTGGCTGATAGAATGTGGTCCTGTAAGCATCTAGGTCCTAAGCCATGGAGCGCTTTAAAGGTGGTCACTAACACCTTGAAGCGCCCCCAAAAGCCCACCAGCAGCCAATGCAGCTTGCGCAGGAGGGGGGTCACATGGGCACTACCACTGCCCCCCATAGCCCCCCACATGGCCGCATTCTGGACCAACTGGAGCCTCTGGATGCATCCCAAGGGGAGCCCTATGTAGAGAGCATGCCCTCTCCTTTGGCCGCCGCTCTATTGACTGAACTGCGCAGGTCCAGTCGGCTTAATATTTCAGTAATACCAAAAAGTATCATAGCTCTCATTCACATGTTCCTAAATTCTTATTGC
>JANHFO010001419.1:69729-89601 GCA_032468095.1 Pareas carinatus
AAGGAAGGAAGGAAGGAAGGAAGGAAGGAAGGAAGGAAGGAAGGAAGGAAGGAAGGAAGGAAGGAAGGAAGGAGCTACATAAGGATGTCAGAGAAAGTAAGCAATAATTATCCATTTTTGTTTCTGTTATCTATGTTTGCTTTTATTGCATTTTGCTCTCACAAGCAACTTTTGTATTTGAGATTAGGACATTTTAGAGAGGGGTCATAAATTCCATTAACTGACCAGATACTGTTTCTTCCCAGCTTTAAAACTGCATTGCTTATAACCACGAGTTCGGTATTTTTTTTTTCTTGTTAACTATATTTCAACACATGTCGCTCCAGAAATAGAAGACTTTCCCAATTTTCTTCATAGTAAATAAAGATAATATCATTAACCTTGGACAAAGGCACGTCTCATATTACAAAACTGGCTAGTGTTTGGCATTCTTAAAGCACCCCAAATATTATTGTTTTAGTCAAGTATAAACTAGATTTTAACACATCTTCAACTCAACGTGTGTCTATGGGTACAGGCATGCATATAGCAGAAGACCTGAATATTATGAAGCTGGGGATGCAGCACCATTTGATGCCAAGAAGTTTTGTCTTAGATATTACATCAGTCTAAGGACCGTTTTTTTAAAAGCTGGGAAGCTGAAGGAAAAGATTAGACTTCCCTCTTACTAGATATTGTGGTCATGAATTAAGTTCAGCTGCCCTGTACTTATTTATTTATCACACAAGAGCAGTATGCAATAAAATATAATTAACTCTGTTAGGTTTGGCAAAGAAAAAAAGTCTATTCAGTTTAGCCTTCATTTAAATTAATCAAGAGGGATAAATGAAAAAAAGCATGACTGCATTTGGGGGTTTATAGCTCTGCTAATCAATGGTGAAATCTGACGTGACGGCTAGGAAGTTGAAGTCCACACATCTTAAAGTCACTGGAATTAAGGAACACTGATTTTGTGTGAATTGACTAGTACCCCATTTCTTGAATAACTTGCAGGTTGTTTCCTTAGCCTGAAAATTTACTTAACTTTCACCTTTAGAAGGCACCAAGATTAATATAAGAAGAATATGTGTTTCTTTTACCAGGGCATAAAGAGAAAAAAAATCTGTTGCAAACTCTGTGTAGGTGTCAGGAAGGGCATTCAGCCAGTAAACACATAGCTTCATTCAGTTGCCTCAACTCCAACCCGATAAAAGGGATTACAGGGTGGTTAAAAAACGTTCTATTCTATTCTACACAATAATTCATTCTCTGAGAAAAAATAAACAGTTGGAGAAAAGTTTCACTGAATATTTTAATATTTGTTAACAGAACTCACCATGTATCCAAAGTTCTGGGAGGTGAAGCTTGAATGTCAAAATATTGGCACAAAGACCCACCTAGACAAGGGAAATTTTTGCCTCTGCTTCACTACTGTGTCTGCTTTGCAACCCAAACTCTTCTGAAGCTGAAAGATCTCTCAGAAGGATCTCTGAATGTAGGATCACATTGGGAGAAACAAACTTGCAGAAAATCAAGAGAAGCCAGATCTCTCTACCCAGTTGTTTCCTCTCTCTGTTATCCCACCTATATCAACAGTTCATGAGGGAGCAGTTTGTCCTAGGACTCAGTGAAGAGAAAAAATATCTGATGTTTTTGGAGAGAAACATATACACACTCTCTCACTGAAATGAATGTACTTTGAAATTTGGCTAGATTTGTCCAGTGAGTTAACATGATGACGCCATTTATATCAAATGTATGCAATGGTGTTTCTGATATATACAAAAAACACTGTGAATTATGTGGCCTCTAATTATGTTAAAGAAGGAGCAGAGTTAAGATTAAATACTGTTTATGTACCTTCAAAGAAAAACATTCACAGTATTTGGTACACAGAAACTAGCTTTTCATTTAGCAAATTTCAAAAAGCATTTGCCTATATTTGGCTCAATTTCATTAGATTGCACCAATGTTTATGAAGGGCATGTCCTGAAGGCAAAGGGCAAAAAAAAGAGAGGTGTGTTTGGAAATGTTGGATCTTTCAAGGTAAAGACATTTATTTTTTAATGTATTCCAAGTACAGCTCCCTTTTTTTTTCGTGATAAGATTCAGGAAAAAGATTAATGTTTGCAGATTATCCCAAACTGGGTAATATGTGACTGGCAAACTTTGTAGAATGAAATCCCCTTGATTTTGAACAAAAGCAGGTGGCATGTTTATAACTTCGGGAAAAAAAATATAAGGTTGACCTTATCTGGGTTTGAAGGCAAAACATGGTAAAACCTGGTCAATGGGAGACAATTAGAAAGTACTGGGTCTGTAGGCTAAATTGGAAAGTTGCAGAATTCAATCTGGTTCGGTCACTGGGAACAGAGGTTTTGGGGTGTTGATGGCTGGCTATTAAGTCAAGGGCAGTTGTTTCCTTGTGCTGCCATGCCCCCCCTCTAAGTACTTGATAAGCTGGGGGTAAATCAGCACTCCTGTTGATTGATGAGGGGTCCGTTTCCCAGAATTCAATCACCTCCCTGGCTGATTTTGTGCCTGCTCTTCCATTTCATCTTAGTAGCTGCAAAATTGAATGTATGTCCTTGTTTAGTGCAATGTATATCAAGTACTTAGAAGGAGCAACACAAGGAAGCAACAGCCAACTATTTTAACAGTCAGCCAGCAATGCCCTAAAAGGCTACACACAACAGCCACCGTATAAATACCACACATGGAACAGCCCAGAGTAGACAGAGAAGTTCCCTGAGGATGGTCGCTGATACGAGTCCAAAAGCTTGGAACATAAAACCTCTGTTCCTGATGACCGACCCAGATTGGATCCTGCAACGTTATTCTGGGACATGTATATTTACCTTCATCGGTAAACTGAGAAGTCTACAAAGTTTTCTACAAACCGAAAAGAAGTTAATGGCTAACAATTTTGATACTTATTACTGAGAAAATTGCACAGATACACCCATGAAATCTTTAGAAACTGAGTTTAATCTGAAAGGAATTTTTGTTTTGGTTTCCTGCAGATTCACAGGTTTATATCAGCATTCTAGATTGCTCTGCATTTGATGTAGAGTGCCTTTCTTTTCTTTTTAAGGTAATGTGTTGGTGGGAATAAAAATCAAGATTTGGCTTTCTTCCATTATCCTTGTGCTCTGAACTTTTTTCAGTTATAATAGAAGAGAATATTTGTAGCTCAGGGCTGAACTGTGGGGTTCTTGGTGCTCTCTGAGTTTGGTTGCTTGCTTGCAGGCATTTCTTTACCCAACTAGGCAACATCATTGGTGCTAGTGAGTGGTGAGATTGGCTCCTTGTTTGTATACAGGCTTGCCCTCTGATGATTGGTCCTTCTTTTGATTTCTGAGGACTGCTCTGTCCTCTGCTTTAAGTTAGTTCTGCTTCTGAGTCCTACTGTTCTGTGGCATGATTTTCTGATGTTTTCTTGGGTCATGACTATGTTCACCCGGCTGATCGCCCTGCACCCCCTTGCCAGCGGGCGGTCGGGCACACCGCCTCAACTGTCCAGTGGTGGTCGCGCTCCTTTCCTAGGTTAGTGTGCCCTGCTGACTAGCTGATTGGCGGTGGTGGTGCCCCTTCTACCCAGTGCAACAGTTCCCTGCCTAGAATTTTGGCTCCACAACATCAATGAGAAGCAGTTTTGAGGCCTTGGCCAGCCTCCCCCACCTATGCCCCAGAGACCTACTGCAGAGAAGCAGAGAACCACTGTGTAGAAGCAGTTTTTCGCACTCACCTGCCCTGCTGCTCCTTGCCCCACCATTGGTACTGGTTCAATGAAAAATTCAAAACCAAACAATGGGAAGCCCTTCAATCAGGAGAGGCTGCAAAAGCCCTCCAGCCAGGAGAAAGGCAACAAATGATGTTGGATATTTTATCCAATCACAACCCTATACACATCTGAAATAAAAATATGAAATAACAGGCGTAAAAATTAATATTTTGAAAAATCCTTTCTTAGTGAGTGCCTAGATGGCAAGATGAAGGTGTGTAGCAAATTTCATGTTTCTAGCTGTAATAGTTTTCGAGATCTGGTGATGAGTCAGTCAGTGAGTGAATGGTATTTCACATTTATATATATAGATTTAAAATAATACATCAAACTCTTACTCTGTTACATCAAAGGCTTATTCTATTTGTCTACATTATGTTTACAATCCCATGTAGTTCTAATAATAAAATCCCCAAATCAACATTTCATTTCTTTCAGTTTCTTGCAAAACCTTCAAAGGTGGTTTCCAAGCAGAGATTACCTCTCTCTCAAGCAGAAATGCTACAGATTGGGATTTCTTATACGATCACTTTCTGTCTGAAAGTGTCATTAGTGCTGATGAAACCCAAAGATATTAATTATGCAGAAATACCAACAGTCTCCTATGCAAGCTGTCCTGTCTCCTTTCAAGCTGCCTAATGCAAGAGGAGACTGGGAAGAATTATGGCTAAGGTGATAAAGACTGGAGTTTGATTTGCGACAATTGGAAAGTCATTTCCAGAGTAGCTACTACATTTGAAGGAGCCCTCAGAAAGGTTCCCTGGGGATCCCACTCCCTCCCAATGATCCTATGCCTACAACTGGATCACATCATGTGTGAACTTTGCACTTGAGAACATGTGATTGCAATCTCTGGCTAACCAATGTGGCACTTTCTTAAAGTGGGTGACTGGCAGGGTGATTTGGTGACCTTTCTGCGCTTTGGTGACCTTTGGCCCCATCCTGAGGTTGGGCCAAAGTGACACTACTGCTTTTGTGCCCTTAATTTCATTAAAATCATTGGACAGTTTCAGATCATTGTCCTGACCTGGACAATATAACTGTGCAATTGAAGGTTTGCCTGCTTTTTTATGTCCATTCCCCAGTGGGGAAAAATTCCTTCAAGTCAGTGTTGACTCCTGGCAAATGTCTGAATAAGTTCTTATGGGTTTGGGGGGCAAGATTTCAGAAGTAGTTTGTCTCCTTCTGAGGGCTGAGAGTGATTAACCCAACATTATCCAGGAACTAGAATCCGATCTCCTGGATTCTAACCTTTTGCATTAATCACTTGACCACTATATCAAACAATGTGCATTAAAAAAAGGACAAAGCTTCCATTGTACTTCCATTGTGTGGCCAACATCTTGATTTTTTAAAAAAACTTGCAGCTACTCCAGATTTCACCATTTATTCTGCGGATTTAGCCAATGCGTCTCTTGTTTCTCTTTGGTACCAATTCAGTCTGACGTTGAAACTTCGGCTTTGGAGGCATCAGTGGGATTTGCTCTTACCACACAGTATGACTATTTGTATTCAGAGTCTTAAACCTCCCTGGGGGAAAGCCCTTTTAAAGAGATTGCAGGGCAGAATCTAAGAAACTGCGAGAAATCCTTCTCTAGCTGTTAGCGCACTTTCTCCAAACGCAGTGCAAGATGGCTAAGGGGTGAAAGCAGACTTTCTTTTTTCACAGGATAGATTTAAAGAGGGAAAGCAGCAGAGGTTCTCTTGGACAAGCAAGAATCGGTGAGAGATTATTCAATGTCCTTCTCTATGGAGGGCCAGGAGCATTACAGGGAGCTGACAGTCCTGTTTTAATCAGGGCATTCTCGTTTGCTGGAGTTGCCAGAGATGTTCTACAGGGTTAATCAAATAAGTATGGTTGAGTCCTCAGCTGCTCTGCTGATGAGTTGCTATTTCCCCTCCTGATAAATGACAATGGGTGTAAATTCCCCACCCCTCCTGCAAGAATGACGGATCATTTATACCACTTAATGCATTAAGATGAGACAAGAATACGAAAAAGGCTTGTCTGCTGAACCATTTGACTTGGAAGTATCTTTCCCTCACAAAAGCTATCTGGAAGGCTCAGGGGTGTTTACTAGACTGACAGAGGAAAAAGTTAAATTTTTATCAGCATTGCACATTTCACATTAATTCCTTCAGGTTGACAGGCTTCCTGGTTTCTCTCTTCCCCTATCCCGAGCTTGATGGGACCTACTGTCTTGCTGTGGTAGCCAACCTGATCCCCATGGCTTTTGAGTCATGTTGGATCTTTGACACTCCTAATCAAGCTTGAAGATATTGTAGGCCCGAAACATGTGTTAGCCACTTGTCATGATGAAACAGGCAAGGGAATGCCATCTTGACATGGGTTACTTTATCTAGCAAATGCTCTGTCAAGTAAATTGAAATCTATCTTAAATTCTGTTAAAGGGGAAAAGCAAGGTTTCCCCCCCCTCTTTGTGGCTGTTACTTTTCCATATGTTTACAGAAGTGAAGTCCTGTTTGACTTAAACGTGTGTTTTGTTTTGCTTTAGATATAGCCTAAGGTGTTACGAATGCCTTCTTAAAAAACAGTAAAAAAATCACTGAAGAAGGTTATATGTACCAGTTTGGGGAGTGATGGATCCATCTGCCCTTTTTAATTTTTCAAGGACAACTTGAAAGTGGATGCCAGACCCTTTTTGCTTAAGAACCAAGAGGTAAAAAGCTTTGCGCTGCTGTCAAAGATCACATCAAATCTATTAATTGCAGTGATCCCCGGATCACTGTTATTTTTAGGCAATAAACAAGAAAGTAGCTTTGCATGGGCCTATGTTTTCTAAGTTCTTCTGTGCAATAAGTAAAATCTTCTTATTAGACATTTGCATGTAGCTGTGATTTACATATTAACTGGCCTGTTAATACCTTCCTGCCTAAATCTTTTCCAGCAGCATGCAGACCTTTTTAGTTCCACACCCGTGTATCCAATGTCTTTCCACCTGGCCAGTTTCTTTTTATGTGGGAACATTAAACTAAGTTTTTTGGAATGTGGGGATGGCTTCTCAAGATGATGCACCTGATACTAAAAAGCAGTTCACAAGGCTTCTTCGGGAAGACAAATGGCTCCCCAGAGGCTCCTTCTGCTTTGGATTACAGATTATGGCCTTGTTCGAGAGCCCCGTTCATCCTTGACAGCTTCTGCTTCGCATTTGGCATCCTTGTGACATCTTACAAAATGAACGGAGGGTCAAGAAGTCAGTGGGCTCCCTCACATGCTTTTGCCATTACCTCTAGCGGAGGTTTGAAGCGGAGAAGGACGGGGCTGAGGCAAAGAGCAGATCCAGGCCGAAGGGATCATGCAGGGAAATCTAGAATCATTGAATCATAGGGCTGGCAGAGATCTTGGAGGTCTTCTAGTCTAACTCCCTCATAAGACAACAGACCTTATTCCATCCTGAACAAATGATTGTTCAACGTTACCTCACCTTCCCTTTTCTCTTTTCTCTCTTACCTCTTCTCTTTCTCCCCTTTCTTTTCCTTTTCTTTCCTTTTCCTTCTTTCCCTTCCCTTCCTTTCCCTTCCTCCTTTCCTTTCCTTTCCTTTTCTTTCCTTATCACTTGTAGATTTCAGATTTCAGGCAGTTACTCACCCAACAGAGCCACAGGTTATGCAAACAAGTTGCTTTTTAATTCAAACATGCTGCTAGTTCAGTTTCATGAGGTTGTTTCTTCCACTTTTTCTCCAGTCATTGAGAACAAAAAGTGTGAGTGTTTTGGCTAAATCAGGATGCTGCTCCTTGACACTAGTTGAAGTGTATATTAAGGTATTTTGTCTGTCAGCCATCCAGTGCCTCTCCATTCACAAGCCCCAAACAGCAACATTTGAAATGGGAGCCCACAAGAAGCTTGACATAAAGCATTTGCACTTAATGAAAAGGACTTTTGAAAAGAAAAACTGGAAGTATTGTTTGCTCTCAGGTAAAGTATCATTTAATACCATCTTGCATGCAGTACTCTTAACTCCTTCAAATCTAGCAAGCTCCACCAGATCTCAGTCTAGTTTTGATGCTGAGAGGATTGAATTAAAGCAGATTGGGAGGACCAGATTTAGAAGAAAATGGGGCTGAACTAAATGGGATCCTCATTTCTTTTCTTTTCTTTTTTTAAGTTGGTTTGTACCTTTTGAACAATTTATGGCTTTTTATTAATTTGTGTTCTGCTCTGTAGTGAATTTTATGGGTTTTAGACCAAAAAATATCAGAGTCCATCTATTCACCCAAAATGGTTGCTGTTCCAGTTATTTTCTCTCCTTTCCAAGCTTCTTCCTGTTGCCTACCTTGTTCCTCTCTTATGATATTAATGCAGTTTTTAGATAATTATAGGGCCTATTAATGTAACATTTAATAGTCAAGTCATTTTATTATATTTAATAGCAGAAAAGAAGAGAAAGGACTGGAGAAAATAACATAAAATAAAGACCTGCAAATAGAAATAGAATCCCCTTTAGCAAAGAAACAAACAAAGGCAGTACCAATAGGTGTCTTGGGTGTTATCCCAAAACAACTGGAGCATCACTTGAGCACCATCGGCATTGACAAATTCGCCATCAATCAATTGCAAAAGGCAGCTTTAGTCAGAACAGCTTACATCCTGTGACGATACTTCTATTCCAAGTTCTTGGGAAGGACTTGATAGGTGGATAAAAATGATAGATCCCATCTAAACATTTGGCTGATTCTGTGACCAACCATCATGACCATAATGTCTCCTCTCTAAAGCATATACTTCTAATTAATTTGAAGAATATTCTATAAAATGAATGGAAATATTTGTCAATACAAATCTTATAAATCAACAGTCCCTATTAACCTACTAAGAAATAATTTTATGTACTGTAGTGGTTAAGACATCAGGCTAGAAACCAGGAGACAGTGAATTCTAGTAAAGTTAAGGCCTCAGGCACAAACTCACCTGTGTGAACTTGGGCCAGCCCCTCTGACTCAGTCCTAGAAAAAAGGTAATGGCAAACCATTTCAAAAATCTTGAGAAGAAAACTGCAGGAACTTGTCCAGGCTGTCAACAAGCATCAAAAACTGACTCGAAGGCACAAATCAATAAATAAAATAACCTACCAGGTTTACTATATGGTTTTCAAAAAAAAAAACTGAATACGTATGCCAGTCACATTCTCCTCAACAAAAACTCAAAGTTCATAAGATATAGAAACAATACATCTCCATAAAGCAATGGATTTTAATCTGCTGAGGTATCTAATGCACTGTCTGGTCTGCTTATGTGAGATCATTTCCCACTTTTGAGGTTTATGGGTAGAGAAAGATGTTTGTAGATCTTTGATGCACCACATGTTCTCTTGACCTCCTTCTCATTCTCCCTCCCCCATTTTGGATTTTTTTAATGTGCATGTTGGGAAGGCAGGGAAAAATACCACGTTCATAAAGCAATGCAAAATCAGTCATTATTTTCATAAACCGGATTTCACAGCAAGTTCTTGTGTTCCTCAAACACTTGTGAGCAATGCTTGAGAGCTTAAAAACTCACAATCTCATGTTCTAGTAATAGTTACTGAAATTGGTGCGTAGAAAATGTAAGTTGATCAACTGAGGTTAACTACATTGGCATAAAAGATTAAGGCTTCTCTGAAATAATAATTTAAATGATAATGGTTACTATCTTCTGAATACACCTCGCAAACAAAATCAATCAACATGAGCACATTCATTTTTAAAAGTTTCCAGCCCAAACATAGTCTATCATTACTTGCAATGAAGAAGCTGTAATCCTATAAAGAGAGAAAAGGGAAAGCTAATGTAACTATAACTCTTAAAACTGCAAACATTTCTATCCTGGAATGTGTACATAACTTGAAATTAGCAGCATAACAGTTAGAACACCTTTTGGGGGCCTCCAATAATTTCATAAAGGGTTTGTTCAAATCCATAATATCGCTTCCTGTGCTGGATTTCCACATTAATTTTCCTTCTGTACTTATTGGTCACATTTCCCACTGAATACTTGAAGTCTAATTCTGTTATGGATATACTGTAACATACAGGGCCTGTGTTGGTAATTCAGTATGTGTTTGTGTTCGATTGTGAAGCATGAAATTAAAGAACATATGCATAGCTTGCATAAGGAAATCAAACATGATGACTATTGTGTTTGCTGAAGTGCCATGTATTCCAAGAATTTATTTAGAGTTTGTTTGGATGCTTGCCCTGCGCGAAGAATGATTATAAATAGGGTATCAATGTCAGAATAATCCAACGATCCAGATTACGCTGCTGCTCAAATGTAATCATGAGTGGAAACTCACATGATTTAACTATTTCTACACCCTCCTGACTCCAATTAGGTAATAAACATAGAGATAGAGAACGGATGGAGACAAAGGAATGCTACAAAGTGATGGATTGGAACTGCAACTGGGTGACTGCAATGTTATTTCAATTCTAATCTGTTGCAGATCCAAATAACTGGGCCAGCACAGAGGTGCGCTAGAAAGGGAGCGCAATGGCTCTGTGGTTAAAGATGTTGAGCTTGTTATCTGGAAAGCTGACCACGTTCGAGATCCATGTGCTGTTTGATGGAATGACTCCTGGTCCCAACTCCTGCTAACCTACCAGTTCAAAAGCATGCAAATACGAGTAGATAAAAAGGTACCGTTTATCTACAGTACCATTTAGGTGGGAAGGTAACAGTCTTCCGTGTACTTCGGCATATAGCCATGATCACATAATCACAGAAATTCTTTGGACAACACCGAAGGAAACGTCGATGGGGACTGCCCCCCTAGAGTCAGACAAGACTGGACAGGGAAAACCTTTAGGGGTATGATTAGAGAAAAGGGTACAATCTGTCCCCCTCAAGTAAGACTGGAGGGATTTATGATGAGTGGACACAGGTATCAAAAATGTCATGGTGTGGTGGCTGCATTATGAAATCAAAGCTTTCCCTTTTTTATGTAGGGCTTTGATCATATTGTTGCAGTCCTCATTTTGGCTCTTTTGCCCTATCCATTGGGATCACCCTGGAGAGGGCTCCTGAACCTTTCTAGAAACAACACCAAACCATAATCATTAATGTCCCAGAAGTGAAAACTTGTGGATGTTATTGGTACTTTCATTGTATTTAGTTCTAATTGATTTTAATCAAATTTAGTTCATGGCATGCCTCTTTCTCTATCAGGACCATATTGGTTGCTTGAGCCCTGGCAAGTAAAAAAGCTTTATGCATTTTTCATAGCTCAGCCGGGAGAACTCAAAATTGAAAAGGAATGGAAACTTCCATTTGTTCTGAAATGGATGTTAATAGGCTGTAATGGCAGCATATGGACCAGAGGCAGTCCACACGACAATATTCCCACACTGAAATCCACATTATTTGTCTTGTTCATTGGATATTCACCTGATCAGATGAATAATCCTATCTCACAGGCAGAATGATGGGCTACAAGTGGCTGGAACCGAGGAAAACATTTTGCTCAAGTTTTGATAGAACTTATTCACTAAATATAAAGGAGGTGGAGGAAACATTTTTAGTTGACAGCTAGTTAATATAATTTTGAGTTGTCTTTGAAAAAGCGGATATAAAACGTTGTCTGGTTCATTTGGTTTGGGAATAAATGATCTATTGGTGGAATAATCTCTTGAGTAACTATAGGATAGATTGATTGATTGATTGTCCCCATCAAGGCAATATCATTTCTTAGCATCCCCAGAAATAGATTTTCTTTGTGTCCTCATCTTGGTCTTTTAGGTCAGTGGCTGCCAACCTATGGGCCGGAGCCCACCAGTGGGCCGTGAGAAAATTTTGGTGGTCTGCAGGAAAATCTGGAGATTATTTGAATTTTTTAATGGTTCCTGTGTGTGTGTGTGTGTGTGTGTCCCTCTGTGTGTGTCTGTCTCTCATTCTCTCTGTGTGTCTGTCTGTCTCTCATTCTCTGTGTGTGTGTCTGTCTCTCATTCTCTCTCTCTGTCTCTTTTTCTGCCCCCCCCCTCTCTCTCTGTGTGTGTGTGTGTGTCTCACTCTCTGTCTCTCTGTCTCTTTCTCAAGCAGGAACAAATATCACACTAAAATGTGTAATACTTAAAGAAACTTCAATTATTTTGTAATAATTAAACTAACTTAAATAATTTTGCTACATTTAAACAACCTTTAAAGATTTTGTTATGATTAAAAAAGCATTTATGATTTTGTTATAATTAAATAAGCTTTTTTAATTTTGTGATTTTAAAAAAATGCCTTTTATATTAATAAAATGGAAGCTCTATGACCATTATTTTACAAATGTATATATACATCCTTTTTTAAAAAAATCATATTAGTGGCCCACGGGATTTAAAATTATAAATTTAGTGGTCCCTGAGGTCCAAAAAGTTGGCGACCGCTGTTTTAGGTCAATATTTCTCAATATACTGACTAGTAAATTCTGGGAGTTGAAGTCCACACATCTTAAAGTTGCGAAGATTGAGAAACACTGCTTTATGTGTCCCAATGGCACATTCCACCAAAGTATAGTATACTATGCAGTGTGTCATTTTAGAGAAAAAGGGGAAAAAAGAAACTTCAAGCAAGCATTACTGTTTTGTGAGCCACCTACCATATTTTTGTCGTTCCTTTAAAAGCAATCTGACACAATTTACTTCTGTGTCTTCATAAACATTTGCAGAATTTCTGCAGCTTGTAAATGGCAAAAATATATACTTTTATATTGCTCCAGATTCAGGAAGCAGGTGTATGCCACATGCTTGTGATCTTTATTTTTTATTTTTTTTTGAAACCAGCTTCACTTGAACCTGATTTTTGTCTGTGTAATACATTTATTCCTAGATGGACATGAGCATCTGTTTCATATTTAGACATATTTTACTACTAGCTTTAAAAAAAGTCAGGCTGATGAACATCTACATTTAAGAGACCATATGTTAACAAGAGATTGTTAGGTGACGCGAGAGGTTTTATAGACCGTGCTCGCCATATGGATTGAAAAGGGGTGCTTTTTTTAATTTAAAAAAACCCAGTGGAAAAGTGTCATTAGGAAGTTATTAAAAAACCCTTTGTCGTTTTATTTCTCGTGCTCTGATGCTACCATCTTCAGAGAGAGATTTGTGACATCCTTTTACAAGCAGGATATTACACGAACTCATGGTGTCTTTAGGGATATGCCAGTTTTTACTTACAAAGCCCCAAATCAGGGATGGGCAATATGTTGGCCATAATGTTGAACTTCTATTTTGGAAGATCACATTTTGCTACCTGTACCCTACATGGTTGGGGACCAATATATTCAAACAGCTGCTTGAATGAGGCAATGTCTTCAACCTTGGAGGCTTGGGTCAGGATTCATCCCACAGTCTGGAAATGCATAGGAAAATAAACCTATGACATTCTCTCTGGTTGATAATACCCTGGTTGGTGGAATCACTCCCTCAAAATGCAGCAATTCTCTATACACAAGTACCTCTAGACGTCTCTAATTTTCCTGTGCTGTTTTAGTGAAGGACACGAGAGACAATAGGATGAGTTCCTCCCCTGTAAATATTTGCTGAGCGTCTTGCATTTTATCTTCTTTTTAATTGGAATGGTTTCCTCCATCTTGTTTTTCTTTGGACTAGATTGATTTTATTTTTACTTCATGCAAGAGGAATATGGCTGTATTTTACTCTATATGTAGTCCTATGAGTTGTTGAGTAAACCTTTGAGTAAGCCTCCGTAGGGTCCCCAAACAGGATAAAAATAATTTCCTGTGGGATAGTAAAGAAAAGAACGGTGGCTTGTGCACACTGCATACAGTTGCACCACAACGCAGAGCTGTCACACACAGGCATGGCACCATTTAATTTGGTCTCTGACTGCACGACTATTTTGGGGGGAGACTTTTATGTATTTTTTCTATGGATCAATATCTCTTCATAGAAAAAAAGTTCCTTATCTCCATTCCTTTTATACTTCTCCATCACAACAGTGGACTTGGGACATCGTAGATGTATGCTCTCATTTTAAACTGCCCAAAAGAAGAACTCATCTTGAAATAAAAGTGGAAACCTATGCCCATATAGAATAGATTTAAACTTGTCCAAATATGTAAAACTAGCTTTTTGTACTCGTGGTCTGCTATGGGTTTTTAAAAAATTTCCTCTCTCTCTCTCTCACCTTCTTACACCTCCCCACCCCCTTTCTCTCTCTATTTCTTCTTCTTCTTCTCTCTCTCTCTCTGTCCCAGCTTCTCCATCTCCCTCTCCCAATCCCTTCCCTGTCTTTCTCCTTCTTTGCTTCTCTCAGCGGTGCTCCACAGTGTTAAAATAAATTTCAGGCCAGAAAAGCCCGTTCCGAAAAAAACTGTAGAACTTTGGAGGACAGTCTCTAACAGTACTGTCCACCTGATTTAGTTTGTGCTGACGCTCAGCTGATCTGCTGTGTTATCAGAGGTCCTGAGAAGGCGGGGACATTCTTCCTTTCTGAAAAGATTGCTTATGTTGCCATTTGTACATGCGTGCGCGTGCACCGGCCCAGGAAAAGCAGGATGGTTTGAAATTAAGAGCACAGTTAAATTAAACCAGAGCACAGTTAAATTCAATCAAGAGTCCTGAGGGCGGCCGTTGCCACTCAGTGGTTTTTTTTTTAAGGCCATTCTCCCTGCCTGCCGACCAGCTGATTTAGCGCGGGGGGGTCCTCCACGGCACTACAGTTCTTTTTGCCGGTAAACTCTGCCGCATGAAGGAAATAAGCGCAAGTCGTTCCATTATTCGTGTAAGCACATGTGCAGTGTTTGTTTTAAAAAATGTTAAATAACTCTGTTAAAAATTAATATTATGAAAAATTGTTTCTTAGTGAGCGTCTAGATGGCAAACCAAGGTGTGTAGCCAGTTTCATCTTTCTAATGTTAATGATGTTAGAGATATCGTGATGAGTCAGATAGTCAGTCAGTCAGTGAATCTATAAATGAATGAATGAATCATTTTTGAGAAATATATATATAGATGATGAACCTGACAAAAAAATAAATGGTTGCACAATTACAAAAACATATTCTTAAGGACTGAAAAAACAACATAAGAACAAAACAGAGCTTTGTCTTAAGATACAAACATGCACATGTACATGTGTAAACAGTACATGTGGTTGTGTGTATGCGCACCTGTGTAAAAGATATATAAGATATAACACAAGAGAGCCAGTTTGGTCTAGAATGAAGGCATCAGGCTAGAAACCAGGAGACTGTGAGTTCAAGTCCCATCTTAGGCATGAAAGCCAGCTAGGTGATTTTGGGTAAGTAACTCTCTAAGCCCAACTCACCTCACCAAGTTGTTGTGGGGGAAATTGGAGGAGGAAGCTGTACCGTATATTTTTGCTACCCTGAGTTACTTGCAAAAATAATAAAGGCAGATTACAAATAAATACATAAAGATATACTTGGAAGGCTTGGAATATGCAGCCTTTTGGAGCTGCCTTTTGGTGTTCAGACTAATGTGTCGGGAACCAATTTTCTAAAAGCAGATAAGACTAGACCCAAAAACTACATTTGATTTAAAGTTATGGGCCACTTGGACCAGTCTTCATCTGAATATGAAATAAAGATCTTTGCAAGCCTCAAAGTGCCACAGATTAATTTTGGACTATTTGTGGTACCATCTTCTCCTGCCTCTGATCATCCCTGAGCTCTCGCCTCTGACTTCAGCAGAAAGACCTGAAATCCAAGTCTACTTTGGTTCCATTGTATTGAGGACAGAAGGTTAAAGAGTCGATTTACAGATTGTAGACAGACAGCAAGAGTGTTCAAAACAACTTCTTGAGATTAAAGGTCTACTTGGTAACTGCTGATCTTGAGGAGATTCTGCTTCCAGGTAGCTCAGCACCTGCAAATCAATTTAAGCAGAACCAATTATAATAAGTTTGGATGGAGACCAGAAATTTCTGTGAGAAACAAAAGAAAGCCAATACATTTGCCTGAATGTATCAAATGTCAAATTAATTTCTGTAATAGCTTAACTTTGTTTCAAGCCTTAGGCAAACTTTCTGTAAGCCGTGAGAGTTGACCAGTTGCAACAACTCTTTGATGCTGAGATTGAATTTGAACTCTAAAATGAATCTTGGTTGTGGTTTTGTATGCTATATGTGCTGTATGCTTTTTTTAAAAAAAATGGTTTGACTACAACACTCCCATTTTGAGTGAACACTTGGATAAAGTACAGCACTAAAGTTAAAATTTAAACTAAATTATATATGTGCAATATGATTGTTCCCCATGTATATTATAGGGGGACCCTCCTGTCACAGTAAAAATTACTTAACAGTAATAATCTCTGAAGGCCTGCAGCCAATGATCAGGGTTGCAACTGAACTGCAGGTCATCAGACATATGCTCCTACTTTATAGATAATCAGAATCAGTGGAGACATCTGTAATTCAGTGATTAGCCACAGCCAACCAATATATTGGAAAGAACAAAGGAGTACAACTAAATTATCCAAACAGAGATATATGTATTCCAGCATAAATGAGTCACATTTCATGAATTTCGCCTGGAAGGTGACTGGTTTTCAGATCTTACCAACATTTGCCAGTTTGTCTACCAACTTAGAGAGCCATACTTAGGGGAGCTCCGGGATCATCTGCTCTTTTTTTTTACGAGACATAATAAGCAGAATCCAGTATAGTATAGTATAGTATAGTGTAGTGTAGTGTAGTGTAGTGTAGTGTAGTGTGGTGTGGTGTGGTGTGGTGTGGTGTGGTGTGGTGTGGCGTGGCGTGGCGTGACGTAGCATAGCATAGTATAGTGCTATGGCATCGTTACTGTAGCCAGGAGACCACAATGCTATTGCAAAGTAGTAGTATGACTTGTCAAGATACCAGCCCTATTATAGGAAATGCTTTCACTCCCAAGGTGTGCCTCATGAGGGCGAGCTGGCATTGCACCAAAGAAAAAGACAAACCACTCTTCCTGCAGCATTGCCCATGGCCCCCTATCTTCCTGGAGCTGCCTTGCAAGTGGGAGCCGCAACTGGGAAAGTTCAAAACCATCAGGAATCTGACTACCTGACAGAGCATCACGCGTCTCCCTACCAAAGTGGTACCTATTTTATCTACTCGCAAAGGACATGCTTTTGAACTGCAAGGTGGCCAGAAGCTGAGGCAAGTGATGGGAGCTCACTACATCATGAAGAGCTAGGACTCAAACTGCCAGAGATGAGACCATCTCCAGTGTCATTAAGCCAGTGAACCACCGTACCTCTTTATAGTAGTTATCAAGTCATTAGTTTTGTAATAATTGGGCTGCTTCAATAGTTCCTGTCAAAGTAAATGCCTGCACAATGTCCTCCCATCAAATATAAAATCTGCATCCTCATTCCTGATACAATATTTAGAAAGGTTTTGTGTTCACCTTTTTCAACACTCCTTTGGGCACCTCTAAGGTGTTGGCTTGTTAGAGGTTTATGGGATGTGTGATCATAGGTTCTGATGATATATGGTGCTTAGTAATGCAATCTTAGGGTTTAGTTTTTTAATTGATTCATATGGCAATCTGTCTCATTTCTGTCAGTCTGGAGATCTAACACTAATTAAAACCATAATAAGCAAAGCTTCAACATCAGATGAAAATAACTACAACAATGATTGCTCCAAGAGTTGGCACAACTACCACATCAGATGAATTTGTGTAAAGTTCTCTAAGTCCTGGCTGTGAGTCAAGGAGGACCTTCAAAGAGATACACAATTGAGAATCATCTGTGTAGTATGCCATTAGAGTAATTTTCTGGAATGGACTGTATAAAGACACTTCAAATTTATGTTGCAAATGTGAATAACATAAAGGAACATTTTAACATATTTGGCAGATATGTAAAAAAGCTGGAAAATTTTGGATTCAAATATTCACATTGATTAAGAGGATTTTAAAGACTAATATACAATTGTGACTAGAGGTTTTTTTGTGGGGGATTGACGGACAAACAATTGAAAAATAGTCATGGGATCTGTTTTTTTTCATATTGAAGTGGTGTGGGTGTGAGGAAATAGGTGGATCCAGAATGTGACTTCAGCTCTTTATTAGATCAGTGAGACACACAGTAACAGTTGCTGCAGGCTGGCTTCCCTTTTTATATCTTTTGAAGAGGGTAAACCATCCAATCAACTACAAGGGTTTTCCGCTGTAGCCAAGGTCAGGGTAGGTGCTGACCGGAGTGGAAACCTCTCTGTTTCACTCCAGAACATATATGATAATTGCAGCGAAATTATTATATGTAAAAAGATAGAAATATTTGATATTGGAGGAATGGTTGATGAGGATGAGATGGCAAGATCTACATTTATTACTGATTGGAAACAGCTTATGGATTTTTCTGTGTAAAATAGAAAAAATGAATTTATGATTTATGGTTTGATGATTAGGCAGGATAGATTTTAGAAAGAAGGGAGTTATGTTATAACCAGAGATTAAGAAGTAAATTTGTACATATAACTAGCCACCACAGAAAAGAAAACTGAGCAGGCAGTCTGTATATTATATCTCTTGAACCTGCTGCCCAGGTTGAAAGTATCCTGTAAAGTTAGATGTACGGTCTGTCTATCATAACCTTCTTCTCCTAATGTTACATGTATCTAGAACGATCTGTCCTTGGGCATGTTCTAAAGTGGCATATTGCAGATGTGGTTTTATCACTCCCCCTGTTTTTTGGACCAATGGGACCTGCTTAATCTTCATCTATTAGAAATTCTGTTTATATAGAACAAAGTGTATAGCCACTGTGTGCTTTACTGCTTAACTGTAAAGAGGAAACAGGAAACTATCTACAGAAAAAAGGCATGGAGCATACCACAAAAGGCCAATTTATAAACACTGCCATCTACAGGTTGGCTGTAATTGTTGCACAAAAATACATTCCAACAATGTATTCTAACATCATTACTACCTTCTTCCATGACTCCCTTTCATTTTTGACCTTTTCTATTGTGGTGTCTGATAACTCTCCCATTTCTTTAAGTTCCTTTCTCATCTAGCAAAAATGATGGATCCGCTTATTAGTTCTAAATTCTGTTTATTTAAACCATCTCGAGTTTCAATATAAAATTCATAAATCTGCACAAGTTGACTCAAAGTTGGACTGATGTTCACTCCAAAGAGGTTACAGGCCTTTGGGAAGAAAAAAAACCTGGCTGAAAGTTGACTTTTCTTAAATGAAACCCCCAACCAGCCAAGTTTTTCTCAGTGTTGTGTTTCATTGCAAAGAGTCCTGATGGTTCTAAGGTAAGCGCAGTCTGCAGTCATAAATAGCAGTAAATATGAAAGGAAAGAAGAGCTTTAGCAGATATCATATTTTTCTTCGCAGTCTGCAATGACTGGAAAATTGCCTGCTTAGCTGCAATGTGGACTTGCACAGACTTTGGCATGAAAAAGGCCCTTTAGCGAAGTTTGATACTGGAAAGTAATCTTCTTCAGGAAATGAACACCAAAGAATGGACATACTGTGTAATAAGAAAGAAACAATAAAGATCCCTGGCGAGAAAGCAACTTTGCAATGATGGACAACCGTCGTTATAACCCAAGCTTTGGAATCAAAATGCCTTCAGACTTTGCAAAAGCATTTCTGCGTTATAAATAATAGGTATTTGCATTTCACATTGGAGGGTTTCCAAACACTTGAATTTTGAGATTGTTTAAGAGCTCAGAACTGCAGACGTTCTCGACAAGGAGGAAATTGTATTTTATTGCCAGGCCAAACCATAGAAAGATCTTCTCTAATGTTTCAAATGGGGGCTCTTGGGTGTGGTTTGTTTTTTTTTGTTTTCTGTTTTTAAAAAGAAGCATTGGAGACTGGGTGACTGATGGATTTTCTGTTTTTGTTGCGTTGGACAACAAAATATTTACAGGTGTCATCCAGCAAAATATAGCAGGTAGACATAGGTGAGAAATGATGATGGAAGACCAGAATGCAAATGAGATAGCAACTGCTATGTCTAATGGGAGCCATTGGTCGGAGGAAGGAAAAATGAGCTTTTAATGTGACCATTGGCGCATTCATGAGAATATTTTGATGTGATTGCATCTCCAGGGGTTCTGTTCTTTGCATCAGATCTGACTAACTGTGGAAAATTCCAGTGTGAATTGATCTCAAGACTCCCCCCGCCACC
>JANHFO010001419.1:101457-114217 GCA_032468095.1 Pareas carinatus
CCGGCGGGGACGGCAACGGAGCCGGGCGGCCCGCCACAAACTGAGCCACGGCAACGCGTGGCCGGGTCAGCTAGTTAAATCTAAAGGGCTGCTTTCTGAAATAAAGGGCTGGCCTCTGTAATAAAGGACGCGTGGCCACTATACCTATCCCATACTGCTTGACTCTATAAATCCCTCTCTTCACCCGGACAGGCCTCTGAAGGCGACAGCTCCAAGCATCGGCGGGTCGTCGATTAGCCGGACTTCTCAGCGGAGGTGGCAGCGAGCCTGCAGGTGTGCCGTTCAAGAGAAGGGCCAGGTGAAGCAGGGGCGGGGCGCTCCCGTCGCGCGCGGCGGGCGGAGCAGGTGGCCGTGCCGAGCGCCCCCCGCTTTCCTGCCTCCGCGGCCTGGGGAGCAACTGTCGGAAGGAGGGTGGGAGGAGTCGGTGTGCGGCGCAACGCGGCGCGGCGCAGCCCAGACAGCCGGGCCGCCGTGCGAGGCCCCGTGTCTGCGCCGCATCCCTCCAAGAACTAGGAAGGGAGAGGCGGAGAGCGGCGCTTGCCTCGCCTTTTCCCCTCCGGGGCAAGCGCAGGGCCGGGTTTCGCCCAGCGTCGCCGCTGCGCCTGGCGACGGCGGAGGAAACAGCCCGGCGGCGAAGCGGGAGCCTGGAATGAAGCGCCTGGAGGAAGAGGGTCCCTCCATCCGTCGCCCCGAGAGGAGACGGCGAAGCATCTGACCTAAAGTGCCCGTAAACCCGCTGCTTCTTTGGGGTACTTTTCGGTGAGTGTTTGAAGGGACACTCTGGAGAAAGCTTGGGGTTGCGTTCGACTTGCCCCGGTAGCTTTGGAGGCAGCGCCTCTGAGCGTGTGCAGGTTTCTCCTGTTGCTCCTGAAGCCGGAGGAACGCGATCGCTGCCACTTGATCTCCCGAGCCCGTTTCACTTACCCTTCCCCGCCGCCCCCAATCAATTAGCTCCTGTTTGAAAGGAGACCCCCTCATGCTGGTCAGATGCAGAAGATCCTTGGTTGTTTTCTTCCCGGCAGACCTGCCTTTCTAGGTGGGAGCCCGGGTGTGCATGCGCGCGCGCCCGCGTGTGTTTTGTTTGTGTCTCGGGTTCGTGGGCGGCGGTGACGTTATGCTGCTGCATCTTCCAACTGTGATGCGTTGCTTACAAGTAGGTCCTGAAACGGTTTGGGGTAACGAGGAAACGGACAGCCCACAGAGTTAATTCAGGGAAGCAATGAAAACCGCCGTTTTCCTTTGGACGGTTTGCTCTGCCGGCCTCAGCGGAGAACTCAACCTGAGCGGATAAACCTTTTTTTCCCCCTTCAGCTTCGCCGCGGACTGCTTTCCAGCAACTTGGTGTAATTCAGAATTCACAGGCGAGAACTAAAAGGAGGATTTGCAATCATAGGCAGGCATGTTCGAGGGAATCCTTTCAAAGTGTTGTTTCCACAATATGATTTACTGCTTCTCAGAGCTGTGATAATTTCTATCCAGTACAGTGTAGGAGAAGGACTTTTTGGATGATTCTGGTAGAGTTGGGGCGGCAGCCTTGGTAGGAGTTTTGCATTCACCATTCTCCCTTTTAGTTGAGCCACAGGAATGCCTCCTGACTTGCAGTTTTCTTGTCGAGGTTTTAGAAGTGGCTTGCCATTGCCGCCTTTTACAGGAGAGAGAGACTGCCAGTACTAGAACTCACAGTGTCCTGATTTCTAGCCCTGTGCCTTAAGTACTGCACTAAACTGGCTGCCTTGTATCCTACTTGCTCAGCGGTCTTGGAAATTCAGTGATGGGTGCTGTGTGACAGGTAAGAGGATAAGAGCTATTTCTTCCTTCCAACAAAATCCACAGTGGGAGTTGTTTAAGCAATTGTAATGGCTGCTAGTATGTTTTGGGGAACAACCTGCACTCAATCAAGTGACCTCAGCTAGTTAGGCATCCAACCTGATATTGGAAATAAGTTATTCCCAAAGGGGTGAATTTGAGCTAGGACAGCCAGTGTCAGTTCACATACTTCTGAGGTTTTTTTTTGCCATTTATTAGAATTGAGTTGGTCCAAAGATCTAGCTCCCAAGGAAATGAGCGTGGCCCCATTTGTAATGAATTTGGGGGACTTTCAATATAATCTGCAATATATCTAGTGACGTTTGGAGATTTTTTAAAATATTGTGTTGGGATATTATTCTTTTTTTTTAAAAGAAGATGCTTAAAGAATAACTTACTCCCAAACTGGTGCAAAAAGGGTGAGCCCAAAAGAAAATGAGCCGGAATGAAAAGGAACAATCTTAATTTGCAGAATCTACATTGGAAAGGCACTAAATACTGATGTGAATAGTTCTTTAAAAAGAAGAAGCTTGAACTGTTTGGTTACCTAATTTGTAATTCACATGAGAGCATGGAGCATTACAAGAAGATGGGTTCCTACTGTGCAGTAAATATGCTTATTTGATTTATATCTGGCCTGAAGTTCCAAACATCTAGAAAGATACTAGCTTAGGAAATGGTACTCCTATTCAGTACAATACAAAGTTATATTCATTCAAATGGGAATTTTTCTTTTTGTGGTTGGGCAGTTTTTGGACAATAGGCATAAAGTTTGGCTTGCATGTCAGAGTTCCTAGATAAATAATAGGTTAGGTTAGGTTAGGATAGAGATAGAGATAGATAATAAAGTTGAGATTGAGAGCATGCTTATTAAAGGTTAGATACTTTGCTGCTTCCCATTTGCTAGCTGTATGGGTTCTGCACATAGTATGGACCTCGCCTTCCTGTTCTCTGGAGACTCAGAATGAGTTTTACATAATCCTGTGGTGAAATATAATTGCAACTAAACCTTTGCTCTTATTTGTATTTTTTCGCAAACCCCATTTGTTTTACATTTGCATCTCTGTTTGCATTTTTCAGAATCCTATTTTTTTCAGTTGCTGGGGTTGTTTATATTGTTTTCTCTTTTTTCTTTTATTAAAAGGTGTGAACTTCTGTCAAAATTCTCTTCAGCCTTACCGCATCATGCTCATCAATCCCTGTCTCCTCAAGAAGGTATTTAATTGATATACCATACACTTCACTTGGTCTTACCTAAAAGGTTCAGAAACAATATAAGCCCTTGTGAGCATATTTTCTTGCTATGTAAAAAATATTCATACATTTTGCAATGAGTTTGTTTGAGTTATCTGCCTACTTGGGCTTCTTCTCTGAGCTGCATAGGGGAAGGCTGATTCTTTCCTCAACTGCAAGTGGTGTTGGGCTCTTTATTTTCTCTTGCTGAAGTTTCCTCTGTTAAATTTTAGTGGCTAAATGATGAAATATCACTGATACAATTTCCCATCATGTTAAGGTTGTTTCTTATGAGAAATATTAAAAAAGTGTCCTAAAATAAACTGATTTTTAAAATGGTCAGACATCTAGAAAAAACAAATGGAAAGCTCCACCCTCAGTGTTAATTGGTGGCATTAATTATCAAAATGTTTCCCAACCCTGTTCAGAGTCTAGGATTTGACTATTGAACAACACAACAGGTGTGTTGTTTTCATTTTCTGACAATGTCCACCTACAAGCTACAAACAAGCCAGAAACAAAGTTAGCCAATAGAGTTGAAAGAAATGGTAGCTAGATTGAAGGAAATATAGGATATGCAATCCTGTTTCCCCTTTTGGGGGAAATAGAATGTGAATTGACACACTTGTGTTTCCTGATCTGGAGGTTCATCTTGCAAAACTGAACCCATCAGGGCATTTTTATTTGTCTCCTGATGGTACTACTAAACATTAAGCAAGTTTTTATTCTATAAGAATAATGCTCTTTTTCACTCAGTGGGGTGGCAATAGATACCAAGTCATAATAACTGGAAGTTGTTACCGTATTTTGAAAATGCAAATCAGGTGATCCTCGACTTACGACCACAATTGAGCCCCAAATTTCTGTTGTTAAGTGAGACATTTGTTTAGCGAATTTTGACCCATTTTACAATCTTTCTTGCCACATTTGTTAAGTGAATCACTGCAATTGTTAAGTTAGTAACACGGTTGTTAAGTGAATCTGGCTTCTCCATTGACTTTGCTTGACAGAAGGTTCCAAAAGGTGATCACATGACCCCGGACATTGCAACGGTCATAAATATGAATCAGTTACTAAACATCTGAATTTTGATCTCATGACCATGGGAATGCCGTAATGGTTGTGTGAAAAATGTTCATAAGTCACTTTTTTCAGTGCTGTTGTAAGTTTGAACTGTCACTAAATGAACTGTTGTAAATCGAGGACTGCCTGTGGAGATGCAATTTGATTCTGGTTCTGGTTGGCCATGGTGACACAAGCTTCAGATCAGGGGTGCCGATCTGAAAAGTTGGTTTGTGTGGTTCATAAGAATTATGAAGTTCAGCTGTCCTTCTTGGAGGGAAGGCATCAAGGGGAGCATCCTGGGAGCTCGATACAGGCAGTGGCCAGATCGAGTGAAGCCAGGTTTTCCCATAAAGACCGTGCAAAGGCCGGCCCAGCTGGGCGGCCATTAACTGGCGACTGCTGAGAAGAAGGGAAAAAAACCAGAAGAATCCAATGACCTCCGAAGGTGATAGGAACTACTATACAATCTTCCTGCTAGGGGATTCCTGGGGAAACTTAAAGTGTGCTATTATATACCCCTAAAACCTGCCTTTTGAATGCAGGAACAAAAACGATGCATTGAGAAGTCCTTGGAAATTTAAAAGTTTAAATCTAAAGTTAAAGGGAGTCCAAGGGAACTGAGACTGTCCTGTCAAATTTGGTGACTCAAGTAACTTAGGAAACCTCCAAAGGAACAAAACAAAACAGCTTACCTAAGGAGGTGAGAATGGCTGATACAGCACGGAAAGTGAAGACAGGGTTAAAGAATTAAGAAAGGGAAGCTATATAAGAGTGTTGATCAAAGAATCCAACAGTGTCTCTTAGTGACGGGAGGAAACTTTAGAAAGAGCAGCTTTAATATTTGGCCCTGATACTGGTGACAGAAAAAGAAATATAAGCTACACAAGCAGAGAATAACACAGTATAAGGGAAACAAAACAGTATGATTAGATCTTCGAAGAAGGAAATGGTGACAACCAACTCTGTAACACTACAAACCACACCTTTGTCATGAAACCAACAAAGTAAGGACAAAAAATATGAATTTTCAATGAATCAGCTTTATGAGATCCTTCAAAGAAATGTGTCTAACTTGCAAGAGATGAACACCAAAATAGACTAAGTTAACCAAAAAATGGAAAGTTACTGAACAATTAATGGAGATTAAAATACAAAATGAAACGCACCAACGACAGATTAAAAAAAAAGAACAAAAAATTCAGACACTAGAACAAAGGACGGAGAAGAATGAGAAACGGATAAGAGCTAGAAGAAGAAAACACAAAGCTACAACAAAATAATATAGAGCTTGAAGGTGTGGTGGGTGTCTTAGAATTACAATGTGCAAACCACTTTTTCCGTTTTCAAAACATAAAAGAGAAATCGGACAAAAACATAGAGGACCTAATGACCAACCTTTTAGCAGATATGCTGGAAGTACCCTTGACAATGATGAGAAATGAGGTGAATGAGATATACCGGTTAAATACCATCTATGCAAGGAGGAACAAGTTACCTAGAGAAGTATACATAAGGTTTATTAAAAAGTCAGTTCGGGACATGGTCTTGAATAAGACAAAAGAACAACCCTTGATTGACAATGGTGAAAAAATAGAGGTCCTATCACAAACCCCGAGAAGAGTCCATGAACTAAGGAAACAATACCTTTCATTATACCTTAATACCTTAAACAGAAAAGGCATAAGATTTAGATGGCTGCTTCCAGAAGGTGTGTTATTTTACTGGAATGATATGAGATTCTATCTGAATTTGATATGGAAAGAGCAGGACTTCAAAAAGAAGCATGCAGCCCTGCTGGAGGAAAATCGGAGCAAGGAAGAACAGAAGGAGAAGAGAAATAAAGAAGAGAGATGGGCCAAAAGCGACTACGAGGATATATCAACCAGACAAAGAGAACTGGGAAAAGACAAAAACGAAGAGGGAGGAATTCCAAGACTGATGAGGGCAGCAAAAGCGAAACAAGGGAAAATAGATGGATAAGGCTAATGGCATATTCTGTCAACGGACTTAATCATCCAGGGAAAAGAAATAAAATATTTAATAAGTTACAGAAATTAAATCAAAAGATTATATGTCTGCAAGAAACACATATTGCCAGAAACCAGGCCAAACTATTGGAAAATCCAAAACTGGGACAGTTATATCACTCATCCAACCAAAGTACCAAAAAAACCATGGAATTGCGGTGTACATAAAAAGAGGAATAAAATCCAAACTAATATATAACGATGACGACAGAAGGATATTGATGATCCAGATAAATACTCTATACAAACAATTTCTGCTGGTAGTCATCTATGCACCAAACAACAATCATGAATCCTTTTATGGAAAGCTACATAAAAAAATAGCAGACTTACAATTTCAGGACAAATGTTTGATTGGGGACAATAATATAATATGACATGACAAATTGGACTACATGAGTGGAAAAACAGTCAAGAAGGGAAATATTGAAAGGAACTAGGCAAGAATGCCCACTATCTCCCCTTCTATATATTCTAACGTTGGAAATGCTAAATACGGTAATCACGAGACACAAATATCACAGGTTTGAAAATTAAGGGAGAGGAGTATAAATTACAAGCATTTGCTGATGATTTAATTTTTATAATGGAAGACCCACAGGAAACTATACCGCAACTATTTAGCAGAATAGAAGAATATGGGGTGGTTGCAGGTTTAAAAATTAACAAAGAAAAAACCAAAGTAGTAACTAAGAACATATCCAAGGGCGAACAAAGCAATCTACAAGCTAATTTGGAAATAAAGATAGTAGGGAAAGTTAAATACCTGGGGATAAATTTGACATCGAAATTGGCAACATTAAAAAAAGACAACTATGATAGAGTAATAACCCAAATTCAAAAGACATTGAGAAATGGGGAGGATTAAAGCTTTCCTTCCTGGGTAGAATCGCAGAAATAAAGATGAATATTTTACGAAAATTATATTTTTATTCCAGGTAATCCCAACCAACCTAAATAAGATTTTTTTTGAGAAACTAAATCAAACTATTCTCCATTTTTCTGGCAGAGGAAAAAATACAGAATTAAATTAAAATGTCTGTAGGAACTTAAAAATAGCGGGTTTTTTGGCTTGTCGAACTGGGAAACATACCATCAAGCAGTAGGTTTAACTTGAATCAAAGAGTGGGTGTCACTGGAAAACAGAAGGCTACTTAAGATTGAAGGATATCATCTACAGATGGGTTAGCATGCATATCTATGGTATGGAAAAAACAAGACATATAAACATTTTAAAAATCAATACATACGGAATGCATTATTACCCATCTGGGAAAAAACTAAAAACAAAATCTATAAGAAAATCCCTCTCTGACTGTCTACTATAGAGGCCCTTACATACCCAAATGTAATACACCAAAGAAAAACTTGAACATACAAAGATGTGATCGATGGGACAGGGAACTTATTAACAAGGGACAATCTTAAAAAAAATGTATCACTGAATTCTCATGGTGGGAATGTCTCCAAATTAGTACAAGATACAATAAGGATTAAAAAAACCTGGGATCTATCAAACAAATACGAATTTTGATAAAATATTGTTAGGAAAGGAACCAAAAAAAATAAGTAAACTATACAAATTTTTAATGTTAGTAAAAATGCAAAAAGAACAAACTAAAGAATGTATGATAAAATGGGAGTCCAACGTGGGAAGGGTATTAGAAATAACAGAATGGGAAATACTATGGGAATATAATCTCAAAATAACAAAGCTGGCTGCTTATAAGGAGAATTTGTACAAAATGTTCTTTCGGTGGCACATGTCTCCAAACAGGCTGGCTAAATTGTCAAAAAAGTACCCTAATTATTGCTGGAGGTGTAAAGAAGAAACTGGTACATACTTCCACATGTGGTGGACATGTAAACATGATATAGTTTACTGGTATAAGATTGGACAACGGTTAGAACAAATAACAGGAATAAGAATAGAAAAAAATCCAGAACTGTTTTTACTAGGAATGTCCATGCAGAAAATTGAAAAAAACATAAGATACTTAATGATACATATCTTAGTGGCAGCAAGGATTCTTGCGGCACAACATTGGAAAGATATACCGGTACCTAAGGAGGAGAAAGGAATACTTAAAATTCTGAAATGTACTGAGATGAACTGCCTGGCACTGAAACTGAAAGATAAAGAAACTCAATGTATTATAAAGTTTGGTCCCTTTTTTATCAATGGCTAGAAAACAAATGGAATCAATAGAAAAAAGGAAAGAAAGTATAGTAAACCTGTTCAGATAAATACAAACAGGAGAATGGAAAGATAATACAGTACCGGAATTCGAGTGAGGGCTGAGATAGGAGTATGGGGGGAAAGGAAGAGAGGAAGAGTTATGTTAAAAGAGAGGCTGATGAGGAGAAGATGAGATGGATATTGAAAGCAAGATAAAGGATGTAAGGAATGAAGAAAGGCAGACGGAAGTATGAGGATAAGAAGAAAGAGTTAGGGAAGGGCAAATTGTGAAAGAGAAGAGGAAAGTAAATAATGGAGTTATAAAGAGGGGAGCCTTAAAGAGGGAAAATAAGAGAGATAGAGAGGGAGTAAGAGTAATAAGAAGAGGTAAGGGGTGAAAGTCAGGGTTAGAGGAAAGAGCCAGAAGAAAGGAAAAAGAAAGGTAGGAGAAGGAAGAGAAGGAAGTGGGAAGGGAAGAAAGGATGGTGTGAACGAAGAAAGAGGATGGTAATAAAACAGCAAGGTTGTATACAGATATCGAAAATGTAAAACATACAATGTAAAGATACTCCTAATCGGAAGTGAATGAACGAGAAACTGTGGTTTCGTAAGGTCTTTCTATCATAGGGTAATCTACTTAGACATCGAATGAAACAAATGGAAAGAGTTACAGGATACCCATCGATAGAGGAATTGAAACCACAGTTGACATACGAAGAGGTATAAGAAAATGCATGTATATGTATATAATGTATATAATGTTGTTGTAATTTTCTTAAAGGTGTATAAAATGTTTGTTTTAATCTAATAAATTTAATAAAGAAATCTTTTTAAAAAAAATAAAAATAAAATATCCTAGAAAGTCCACGGGTTGAACCTGAGATTTACTGCATGCTAAGCAGGTATACTGTTATAGCCTTCTACAAAAGGTTTGAAAATTCAACCCTTAATGGGACCATCTGCTGTTTGCTGTTTGCGGTTCTTCAGAGCTTCATCAACAGCCATCCTCCAGGCCCTTGAATCAATATGTTGACATGATTGCAATACCTCCATAGCCAAAATTTATTTAATGTGCTTCGGCACTGAGACCACTGAATGGTCTGTATCTACAGATTTAATGTAGGACAATTTCAGGGTAGCAATTGATAGATTCTCCAGTTTCCTTTTCCCTCCTACTCAATGTCACCTACTGAGTGACATTGAGTAACAACCTACAATTTCCACGTCTTTAAGTATCCTAGTTGACAGGTTACTGGAGCAAATCAGGAGAGTGGATTCTATTACAGAAGCGAGGTGCTCTTTTATGGAAGATTGATCTTTTCATCATTATCTTGAACTTTCCAGAGAAGATTCTATGGGTAAAGTTATTGGTGTTTTGTTGGATTCGTATATTTGTGAACTGCCTGGAATTATTTTGGAATCTGGCAGTATACAAAAGCTGAAACAAACAAACATCTAAATACCTTAAGAATATCCAGAGACAGGCATTTAAAATTTAAAATGGCATGTATTGGTAGTCTTGACTTATGACTATAGCTGAGCCCAAAGTTACAGTTATAAATTGTACCAGTTGTTAAGAATCCCATGATTGACCAATATTACGACATTTTTTTGTGGTGTTACTTAAGTGAATCTAAGGCTGTTAAGCAAATTCATCGCTCCCAATGAGTGTTTTTTGGTAAAAACCACCATGTCAATTTCTAGCAAAAAAAACCCTCCATAAATTGCAGTCACAAATTGGCATAAATGTAGTCCAGTCGCTGACACCCAAAATGTGATCTCACTGTAATGAACCTCATTTGTTCAATATTGTTACATGCTCTGATAGAAAGTGTGTGTTGCTAAGGAGAAAGGGGGAAAGAGGAAGTACTTTTTTCTGCAGGAAACACAGAAGAGAAATACCTACCAATGTCAGTCTTCTGATCAGAAGAAAGCAAAGACATCGAGAACTAGATGACCTCAAAGGCTCATTCCAGCCTTTCCTTTCTGTATTTGGATATGAAACCCTTGTGTACTAACTTCACTCTGTCAATGTCATTAGCGGCCCATAGGACACACAGTGCACCAGATCTGGGTCTCCAACATTTAAAGGATCCAATTTGGGGCATGACACTTTGAGAAGGATTTAGGAAACTTGGAATATATTCAAAGAAGGACAATGGGAATCGTGAGAGACTAAGAACTATAGAGCCCTGTAAAGACAGAAAGAATAATCTTGGTATATTCAGTCTTGGGTCAGGGATTTAAAATAGCAGCAGTGAAATCCCTCAACAGATGTCACACTAAAAAAATAGATCGACTGGGGGTTTTGTTTTTGTTTTTTGTTTACTCCAGAATGCAGAACGTGAATTAATAAATTTAAATGCAGGAAGGTAGATTCTAAATGTTAACAAAACTAGGGCTTTGGATCATGTCACAAAAGTGTTCTTGTGCACACAGGAGCATGAATGAAGCTCTGTCTGCAACTCAGCAAAGCAGCCAAATCGGTTTCCAGGATCATGTAAGGACAACATAAGGCACTCTTTAAGAGCTGCTGTGTGATCCTGAGTGGTAGGGAGGCATTCTGCACATGCTCCTGCACATCCCAAAACACACCTCCTGAATCAATTATCCGGAGAGGCTGTGGACAGAACAATGAAAGCCGCACTGCACCCTTATGACAGACGCCCTATCCCTTTCACACATGCCCACACTGGGGGAGATTGCAGGGTGATGTCTTAAGGAAATATACAGTTATCACTGTCCTTATGATGATCGTGTATTTTTTTATGCCGGGCTACCTCAAATAAAGTTCCGAGTTCTGAGCATGATTTTAAAAGTGGAGGAGACTGAAACATTAAAACTCCTGATATGAGAAGAGGTGCTTGTTATGGATGCAGAAACCATAATGAGCTATTCTCATCTCAACCTGACCATATCATGAAAGGACTCACCAGTGGACAGCTGTGTGGTCTCTAGGCTGGCCTGTATTGGAGAAAAATGTGTCCTGGAATAGCTTTGTCCTCTTGAGAGAGAGAGAGAGAGAGAGAGAGAGAGAGAGCCTGTGGGGACACAGAGCGAAAGAAAGAGTAAAAGCTGTTTGCTCTGTGTTTCCTTGGCTCCTGCTCATGACCAGGCTAGAGAACCGGCTCTGGAGGAAAAAAAAGATGAAATAAGAAAAATATATACACTTCCTGAAATCATTCATCAAGAGCTTTAGTAGCTAACTGTTCCCCCTCCTGAAATAAGATCCGTCTTTTTGCTCAATTCCAGTATTAGTCACAGTGCTGCGGTCACAGCTTTTCTCCTTCTTCTCACTTTCTCATCTCCAAGAAATGTTATTTTTATGGGCTGCCCCCGGAGTCGGCCCAGTCGCTGGCCCCACTTTCACGCAGGTGGCCGAGGAACCAAGTTGTCGATGGGCCGTGCAGGTGGCAGAGGGATGAAGTCAACCTGATGGATGCAGCGCTCTTAAAAAGGAGAAACACCGCTTGGCTGCAAGAGCGGGGAGGGGATTTCAACACCTCTGGTGAGGAGACATGTTAGAAAGAAGACCATGCTGTAGGAAGATTAGCGGCAGGCTGCTTACATAGTCTCACTCGGTCGCCATCAAACAAGCCTGCCTGTATGAGCTTGTTAGCTGCAAGGAGCCCATCTGATGGCCACGTCATTTAAAGATGATTAATACTAAGTGGCTCTGACAGGGTAAACTTTGCTTCATTTCACATATCCCGGGCATTCGATAGCATCTGCTCCGGTACAATGAAGTGTTATCTGGAGATCTACCGCACTTTCCTTTGGCAAGTCGAATAGCCATTTAGCATGGCTGAGAAAGAGCACAGATTGCAGAAGGATAAGCAAGTCTCCATTTAGAAAGTGGGGAGGAGAGAGAGAATTGAAAATAAGCCATTGAGTGGGATTTCATAGCGCAGTCTTCAATTTTCACGCAGCTGGAAGAAGCAGTTACCGAAGCAGTCAAGATATGTCAATTGGTCCAGTTGCTCTGCTTTCTATGGAATTGGATATGCAGTCAGGCTTCTGATCAGGTTTGGGGCAGAGCATGGGAGGTGCCAAAACGTTCTGACCCTCAAGGATACACCTGCTGAGTGTCAAAGATGAGATGGAAGGAAAAGTGAAAAGATGGAAGTGAAAAGTGAAAAGTATTTGCATTTCTCTATCTACTTCCCAATCCTCTTCTCCAGAACGATAAGCCAACTTACACAGATAAGTCAAACAGTAAACAACAGCCTAATTGAGGAACCACCAAGTCCACTCCCACCAGCACTGACAGGGCAAGTCACTTGCATACAAACAGAGAGCAAATTCCACTCCCTTCCAGTACTGATAATGTTACTGAGTTGGGTAATGAAATGTCTGCAAGAAAGCAACCAACGTGATTCGACTTCCTGTTCTGGAGGCAACAGGACGTGAGAGAGCGAGCTCTGCCTCTCACGCCTGAAACCCGCTTCTT
>JANHFO010001419.1:123537-137139 GCA_032468095.1 Pareas carinatus
CTGCTGAACTTGATGGCTAATGGCAGATGGCAGTCAGCAGAAATAGCCTGCAGTGCTGCTTTTAACCACTGCACCAGTACAAGTTATCAAGGTGGATGGAGGGCGGGGTGTTAAAACTTTTTTTCTTTAAAGATGAAAGCCACTTGGGTATTCAATTTTCCATATGCAGTGCCATCATTCCATGCTACCTTTTTTTACTTTTTACCAGTATTTCTACCTTATTTGCAAGGACAAAAAACTCCCAAGATAGCTGACATATATAAAAGAGACATAAACTTAAAAAGCAAAAGCAGCATATTATACAAGTGGAAGTATTCACATTGCAAATGTAACAAAGACAACAAAAAAGTGTATATAATTGACCAATGATGCTGCTAAGTGTAGTTTAGTTGGCATAGATCTTAAGACCCCCACAGCCTAAAGGGCTCTCAAATGGATTTTTACTTGAAGAAAATACAATAATTTTTAACTGGTGACAGATATTTATGAACGTCAATTAAGATGGTGGGACTCTGTAGTTTGGCTCCTTTATTTACTTCTTAAAAACATTAAAACCTGTGATGATATACTAAGAAATGAAAACCTCTCACTTGGTGGTGTTGGAAAAGATCAGCTTGAATTTAGACTGACAATGTTTTAGTTCTTTGCTAAAATTAAATACATTGCAGCAGGGTGTCATTCAATGGGGGTCCCCAGCCTGCAGTCTGTGGACCACCAGTATCGGGCCACAGAATACCAGGTTGTGCAAAGAAGCCCCATTGGTGGGATGCAGGCAGCATGCAAAACCACGCTCCCTCCAGCCCACAGGAAAACCTGTCTCCATGGAATCGGTCCCTAGTGCCCAAAACCTTGGGGATCGCTGTCATAGAATAAAACAATTGCTCCCAAACTACGTACAAAATTGTAATAAAACAAACCAATGAAAGCAGTTCATTGAAAGTAGTCACTAAAATAGCATGGACTCGGACAGTTACAAAGGTACTGAAAATTAGACATAGAAATCCCAAAAAAATACAATAAAAATGAACCTAATAGATTCCAAGCGCCTCCTTTGGGTTGGGTATTCTGGAGAAGTTGGAACACAAATCTCCAGAAACGCATTGATTCCTATCAAAAAGCTGAGATAGGAATATATGGGAACGAGGACTTCTTCAAATCCTTTAGTTTCAAACTGCAAAAGGTTTTATAAATTTATACTAGTATTTCAGACTGGATATAGACACAATCTGGGAGATTATTATGTTAACGTGATACTGAGGAGCTAGGTTTGTAACTATGCTATGATCCATAACAGTATCTAGTAGGCTTTTGAGGCCCTGTTGATATTTTCTTCAAGGACCACCTCACCTTCCACGCAGTGGAGTAATTAAAATGAGACATTACAGGGAATTACTCATTTACATTTGCTTTTGTTAATCAATGAACACATTGCCTCTCCCTGCTGCAGGCAGGCAATGAATATATTTATGAAAAAGTTATCTCCTTAGAACAGTTCCTGTGAGCACCATGATCTTTAAACCAAACTGTTTATTTAACCCCAGACAGCCACAGAATTCAAGTATTTAAGAAAAGGAAATAACTGGAAATCAGAGCAGTTCAAAATCCTCTTTGTCCTAGATACGACACAGTGTGATATAACAACATTCATGTCTGTTCTGGTTTGAATAACATTTCCTTCCCTCGCTAGTCCCTATGAAAATGTAAACAGGTGTTGAGAGCTAGTGTTACACTTGAAGGAAAAGCTATTCAAATAACATGCCCACGCTTGTCACAGCATGGCTAAAATAGTCTCAGCTGTAATAAAATGGAAACTCTTCCTCTTGTTGAAGGCCATTTTAGATGGCACAGGGACAGGAAATTTTGGGTGGTGTAGACCTGAATATGTAGCAATACTGCTCTACAGATCCATGGAGCAGACATCATCCAGCAGTGCTACAGTCCTCTGAGTAGCAATGGCAATGTGCATGGTGAGATGATAATGATGGGTCAGCACTAAAGAGACCAGGGTTGTTGGACACCCTCAACCAGCAAAGTTCACTAGATGACTTTTTGCCAGTCACTCTGTGAGTCCAACCTATCCCACAGACTGTTTATGAGGAAAATGGGAACAGAAGGTGCTATATAGTACACTGCCTTGAGCTCTCATACAAAAACAAGACATAAATCTAACCAAAAAATGAAAATCAATCATCATGGCCTTCTGAATGGTTGAAGGAAGAACTATGAAACCTGCATCTGACAGAGGTAAATGGTTTTAGGAAAAGGGTCGTAAGAACAGGCACTGCAATAAGAGTCACTGCATGCCTTTTGTCATGCGATTGCTGGCATTACAAAAAAAGAATTAATGAAGGATAATATGATGTCAAGAAGGTTAGGTCAATTCTGGAAGCTGAAGTCCACAAATCTTAAAGGTATCAAGGTTGAAGACTCCTGATCTGAAGAATCTTTGAAGAGATTCACATAACCTCCTAAATCCAAAGGTGAGATTCCAAAGGTAGAGTTAGGAAGTTAGGTGAATCTTTTCAAAGATTCCTCAGATCAGGAGTCTTCAACCTTGATACCTTTAAGATCTGTGGACTTCAGCTTCCAGAATTCCGCAGCCAACAGGGGGAACTCCCAGTCAATTCTGGGAGTTGAAGTCCACAACTCTTAAAGTTGCCAAGGTTGGACACCTCTCTTAGAACTTGAAGTGCAGCTTCTAAAATGCCAAAATTATTGGCCATTGTTCAATTTCATGAGCCATTTGCACCCAAGACATTGGTAATCAATTTCTCTTAAGCAGTCCCAGGGTCTATTGCCTGAGACCCATTCTTTGGAGCATTAGTGCATGTTTTCAGCCATCTTGCTCATGGAAACTGGTAGATCCGAGTGGGAGGAATGAGGCAGGACAATTATGAGTAACAGAAATGTTTATTTATAACCAGCAGGTATAATTCTGAGCACTAGTGAAAACTTCAACACTGTTTAAATAGAAGCGCTTACAAGTGCTTTAACCAATAAGAACAGCCGGCTAGCCGCCACACTGTCTGACACTGGTTGGGGGGGGAAACATAAGAACTAATTAACTCTGATGGAAGCCCCTTGAAGGCACCGGGCCCCAACCCAGCTGAAGCTGAGGAAGCATCCAGCTCCGCGCTGAGGTGGATATTCTCCAGGTCAAGTAAGTCTTCTTCATCCTCTGGGTTGTTGTACCCTGAGGAAGAAGAGAAGCCATAATTACTGGGGGGGGGTCTGATAGCCCACTCTTTGATCTAGTTGGTCTCCTCCTTAATTGGTCTATGTGGCACCGCCACGGATGACCATCGGAGACCTTTATGACATAGGAATATGGTGACAGTGTCCACTTGTCCTTGAACCCATTTTGGGCCTAGGCCAAAATTCTTTACCCAGACAGACTCTCCCAATCCGAACCCCCAGGGTGCTTCTAAATTCTCTCCATGGGTCTCTAGAGCGTATCTGGATGTAAACAGTCGAGAATGGCTTTTTCCTGTGTCCTTACTCAGCATGATATGTTGCCAGGTTAGAAAAGTGTCTAACCTGCTTTGCCAGTCTCCCAGACCTAATCTACTGAGGGCCTCCTTGACTGCCCGTTCGGCAAGGCCATTCAAATTCTGGTGATTCGGAGCCACTAGAGTATGCCGAATGCCCAGCAAAGCTAGGAACCCTTCAAAACTGGCCGCCGTAAATTGCGGCCCATTATCGGATACAATAATATCTTGTAACCCATGTGTTATTAATAGAGATTGCAATGTTTTTGCAACAGTTGAAGCTGTTGTGGAAGGCATTAGCTTAACTTCCATCCACTTTGAAAATGCATCTATTACTCTTAGCAGCATCTGTCCATGATATGGGCCTGCAAAAACTATATGAATTCAGGACCATGGCATTTGCGGTCTTTCCCATTTCCTCACAGGGACTTTGGGAGGGTCTGGTCTGGAGTTCTGGAAGGCTGCGCATGCCATAATCTGTTGTTCAATATCTTTGTTTAAGGTTGGCCACCAAACGAAACTCCAGACCAAGGCCTTCATTCTAACAATACCAGGGTGGTATTTGTGCAAGGTTGCAAGGATCTTAGTCCTGAGTTTTTCTGGGACAATGACCCTGTCACCCCACAATAAACAGTTCCCTTGTATTGATAGTTCCCCTCTATGTGTCCAGAATGGCCTATACGACTCTCTTATTGGCCCTTTTGGCCACCCCTTCCTCACCCAGCCAAGTACAGGGCGAATGATAGAGTCAGAGTTGGAGAATTTGGCTACTGCGGCAGAGGAGATAAACGAGGACTCCAAGCAGTCAACTAAAAGAGCAGGGTCAGTAGCCTCGGTGCCCTGGCTGCGCTCGGGCAGTGAACAGCAGCTGAGGGCATCTGCGTGCCCAATGGTGGGACCAGGTTTATGTACAAGCATGTAAGAATAAGCTGCCAAATGAATAGACCATCTAATAAGTCAAGGGGACAAAGCCGGAGGAGTGGGCCGATCCCCTGCAAGAATTCCCAAAAGCGGCTTGTGATCCGTGATTAAAGTGAAATGGCAACTAAAAAGATATTCATGGAAACGGCAGACAGATGCAATCAAAGCCAGAGCTTCCTTGTTTAATTGGCTATAATTATGCTCGGCCACTGTCAATGTCCAGGAATAAAAGGCAATCGGGGTCTTTTCCCTGATACCGAAAGGAGAAGAATCACAAGTGAGTAAAAGAGGCTGAGTGGTGTAGTACTTGGTCACTTGACAACAACTGTTTCAGAGCCTTAAAAGCCCTGTCCTCGGTGGTGCCCCAGATCCATGAGGCTTTCTTATATAGCAATCAATGGAGCAGATCAGCCAGAGTAGCTTTCCCTTTGAGTAAGCTATGATAAAAATGTATAAGACTCAAAAAGGATTGCAGCTCTACCTTATTTCTGGGTACAGGGGCAGCTTTAATGGCCTCCACCTTATCCTGGGTTGGGTGAATGCCTTTGCCATCCACCCTATACCCAAGGAACTCTACCTCAGAAAAGCCGATTTGGCATTTGTCTTTGTGTAGCTTTAGACCAGTCTCGAAAGGTTTGAAACACAGATCTAAGTCGTTGCAGGAATTGTTCCTTATTTTCTTCGGTGATAAGAATGTTGTCAAAATAAGGAACGATCCCATGGATTTTTTGCAGGAGCCTTTCCATTACTCATTGAAAAATCTCTTATGCCAAATTGTAAGCGCGTCGCATTGAAAGCACCACAGTGAGTCACAAGGGTTTGTACCTCAGCTGTGGTGCGATCAACAGGAATTTGTTGATAAGCCTGTGCTATATCTAATTTGGCAAATACCTTGTCCGAGCCCAAAGAGTGCAACAAATTCTGAATTATCAGCACAGGATAGGCGCTTTGTTGCAGCGCCTTATTGATAGTAAATTTATAATCTGCACAAATGTGAATTGATCCATCCTTTTTAATAGGTATTACAATTGGGATTTTCCAATGAGCGTGATCGATTTGGACTAGAATGCCTTGAACAATCAATTTATCGAGGGCTTCATCAAGGCGAGGTTTCAAGGCAAAAGGGACTCTGTGCGGCTTGAGCCTGATAGGGGCATATACACCGATCCCTTCCAAATTTGTAAACAGGCAAGAATATAGGCACAGGCTCCAGAGAACTTATGAATCCATTCATCAATTCATTGCAGCTCTGAGAAAAACAGCCAGCACAATGAGCTTTTGCCAATGTGGATGAGAGTCTACTGGACAAAGCAGCCAGACTGTCTGACAACTGTGTGTGTGTGTGTGTGGAGGAGGGGGGAAACGCAGAAACTAATCAACAACCTCCGGCAGCCGGCTTTCCAGCTCCGGATGCAACCGAAACCTTTACCAGTTAGCAGCCTCTCTTCCTGCTGTTGTGTTAGATGGGGGATTTATCGTCTTCATACTGTTGCGTTGCTCAGCTTAATCTGGAGTTCTGACAAGCTGCACTCTTTTTCATGTGCACAGAACCATCAGACCATAAGGCCATAAAAATACATTTCTCTCTCTACCATATGCTCAAGAGAAAACACATTTATGTGAGATTTGCTTCTCTTCCTAAATACAGCTTCATTCTAAAGTATGTGAGTAGTTCTGATATGGCACTTCATCTCAAAGGGTTCAGAGACGAATGCTGGATTACAAGGAAAAGAGTTTTGATCTCACTGCTCTCATCCACGATGAACAAATGCAGGCTGGTTTGACCTGTTGAAACGCTGGAGGATATCTTTAGGATCAGACCATGAAATCTACTTTTAAAAAAAAAAAAATCACAGTGAGAGCAAGCAACCCTTTTTGATAGCTGGCATTTTAAAATATCTCTGCAGGCTTGAGTTCACACCCTCCAATTCTCTTTATGTGCTAATGAGCCTTCTGCCACAGTATACTTTCTCTGGTTCACACATGCTATGTCATTCTTATCTTGTCACCAGCAAATTTTCCTAGCTCCATTGCTTTCTCGTTTGGAATATTTCAGAATTGCCATAGAAATGTAAATGGGGTATGCTCCTATGTTTTTGCAGTACATTAATTGATGGTGAGCATCGTTTGTAGTTAAATCTTCTCCATGTTTGCAGACTGCAAAAAAAAAACCAAAAAAACAACTGTGGGAGAAGTCATGGCAGAGAAAGGGTTAAACGTTTTCTGTTTGTATATCCCTAAAGCTGCTTTTCTATCCTGAACAGTCTAACTCCTAAAGCTGCTTTCCATTTCTTTCTGAAGTACAGGTAGGCCTCGACTTAACAATCAATGGAACTCAAAATTTCCATCACTAAGCAAGACGGCTGGTAAGTGACTTTTGCCCCCCTTTTACGACCTTTTTTGCCACAGTCGTTAAGTGAATCACTGCAAATGTTAAGTTAGTAACGTGGTTGTTAAGTGAATCTGGCTTCCCCATTGACTTTGCTTGTCAAAATGTCGCAAAAGGTGATCCCGGGACATGGCAACCATCATAAGCACATGCCATTTCCTAAGGGGCCCCATTTTGATCATGTGACCATGGGGATGCTGCAATGATTGCAAGTGTGAAAAATGGCCATGAGTTGCTTTTTCAGTGCTGTTGTGAACGGTCACTAAACAAACGGTTGTATGTCATGGACTACCTGTATGTAGACAGATAATTTAGAGAATTTGAGAGAAATTGGACGCTAAATTTCCTCACCTCTTCTTGAATCCACTCTCTATGATGTTTGGAAACTATTTTTGTTAAAAATATAACTTCTGTTAAATCTCCTCCTTTTTTTCTTTTTTGAATAACTATTGTTGATAGAAATGTAAAAATAGCTTTTATGGATTTTACCTTTATACTTGCTTGATATCTTCAGGTCTTCAGGCTAAGTAATGAGGTTTTCTCCCTTGACCACCACGGTATGTTTGTATGTTTATGTATTTGTTTAATTGTTGGTTCAAAAAAAAAAAGATTTTTTTTAAAAAGGACTACCTGTATATAAAGATGTCCTTTATGTACACTAAGTTTTCAGATTTACCTCCCTGCAAAGGACGGAGAAAAATAATTCGAAACATTATTCTTTAAATATATCCACTTATTCTTGCATCTTGGTTTTAGCATGCTAACGTTTTAAAATGGATCTTTTGGGGTAGTACTTTGGCAAGGAGGCTTACTGAAAAATGCATGCTCTGTCGCTATTTCATTATCATTAGGTAATAATTCTATGTAACAATAAAATTAATAAGGTTAGCAGTTTTGCTCAGCGAGAATGCAAGAAAAAATCAAACACGTGGGGTGGAAAGAGATTTCTGAGATCTTCCAGTTCAACTCTCTGCCCAGGGGCAGGAATTCTTAAAACCATTCCAGAGAGGGATTTTCCCAACCTTTCTTTGAAAGAAGGGCACCAACGATCATGGAAGCAGGCAGCTTCAATGCTGAATATTGCTTATGATCAAGAAATTCCCCCTTATTTTGAGTGTGCATCTCTCTCTGCAAAGCTTCCACTCGTTGGTCTCGCCCTACCCTTGGCACTAGAGAAAATAAATCCACAGGCTTTTTCTTGTGTATTGGAAAGCTACTCTTTCTCTCTCCCTAGCCTTCTCTTCTTCTCCTCATGCCAGTTCTTTTAACTGTTCTTTGTAAGACTTAGTCTCCGAGGTCCTTCCCATCTATGTTGCTCTTTTAGCATCCTTTCCCGTTTGTCGTTCTCCCTCTCACCTTTCTGCACCATCAGTTAGTAAAATCATCCGTAAAATATGCGAGTATTTTACAACCTGCCAGAAATTGAGGAGATTCGTAGATACAATCTCAGCAAGACAACCCGCACCACCTACAATCAAATTTACTTGTGTCAGCTAGGCTTTGCTGGGTTGCCTTGCCTGAAGGGAAAAGTTGAGCCATTCTCTCCTGAAATCCTCTGTTGAATGCAGTCAACTTAGAAGCAACAGGATTACTGTCAGTGGGGAACTCAACAAAAGTACTGTCTTGGCATGGGGTGAGCACCATGATGATCGAAGAAAGGGCAAAATCTTGATAGCACCTCTTGAGTCTGGATGGAAGCTCCCATTTCAAGGCAATTTGAGTCCATCCAAAACCGATAAACCATGAATAACAAACAAAAATAGCAAACTGGCTCTCTGCAGGTCAGATTATCTACTGCTGCAAATAAGTACTTATTCTGCAAGTAGAACAGCAAAAGGCAAGCTTCTCTCTCAATCTCTCCCCCAGCCCCCTCTGGCAACCCTGCCCAAATAACCTTGGAAGAAAAGTGGGTATTTTCTTTCAGGCCTGTTTGGGATAAACCCAGCCAGGTTTTGGCTAATTAACTCTGGCCAATTTCCCCCCTGCTCACTTAACCTTGGCTGTGGCATGCCAAGAAGAATAGCAAGGACAGGAATTAAAATAGAACTGTGATCCAAAGAACCTCGATTCATCTTGGACACATTTAACACTGAAATTAGAAGACAAAAGGTCATCTGGGAGAATCTTATTTTACACGGGATGAAAAAGGCAGCAGCAGAATTCAAATGCAATGAATAGAGTACTATATCTGTCATGTTACAACCCAAGTGCAAAGTGTACACTGACACATACTACTGCAGATACAGGAAGTGGTAAGAAGAGCTATGTTTCTTTGAGATCCATTCACTATTGGTGAATGTGCATATCTGTGCTGAAATGAAATATTAATTTTCATGCATGCTTGTTCCTAAGTGCAAGCTTTCGTTGCTGCTTGTTTGGAGAAGCTATTTGTTTTTTGAAATCTTATTAGGCAAGGCCTCTTCCCAACTCTCAAACCGAGAGAGCAACTTCTTAGCAACGTTTCCTTCTCGCATTAACCCATCACCAGCACTAATAATGCGAAATGAGATAGCAGGAAAAAGAACAAAGCTCAAACCTCCATAAATGTCTGTCTCCCAATTCTTAAACATCAATAAGAAAAAGTGTTCAGAACTCAAACAGCACATGGATAAGCATAGATTAACATAAAAATTGATATCAGACCAACAATCAAGAAGTAAGTAATACCGCAAACAAGGAACTGCTAAACAAGCTAACAATAAACAGCCCAAGCAAAAAACATCCTAGACCAGGTCTTTTCAACCCATGGTACGCGTACTACTGGTGGTACGCCAGTACCTGGTAGGTACTACATGGCATCCACTTTGTCCAGTTTCAGAGAAGTGTAGGAGAGATGAGCTGAAGCAGTGGCAGCACTGCACATGCCTAGGGGAAAATCAGCTGGGCTATGGTGATGCCGAGCCTCTGCTGAGGGTGCAGGGCGGTGCTGGCTCCAGGCTCCAGCTGATCGATTTTGCACCCTCAGCAGAGGCTCAGCAACACCGCAGCCCAGCAGACTTTCCCCCAGGTGTGTGCAGTGCTGTTGCTGCTATTACCAGGAGCAGCACACTTCATTTGGGGTGAGGGAGTCATCTGGAAGTGGCCAGCCCAGAAGAGAAAAGGCGGAAGGGGGGAGAGGAGATAAAAGGAGACAGTTTTGGTGGGAGGGGGAGAGAAAAAAGATGACGGAGAAAGAGAGAGGAGAAGAGAAGAAAATGTGGGGCAAGCCTGAGAGAGAGAAAAGGGGATAGAAGAGGAGAGGCATCTGTGACACAAGCAGGGGGATCAACAAAGAAGCAGGGGTTGTAGAAGGCAAACTTAAGATTAATGTCAGAGAAACAGGCCCAAGTTTCCCATTAAAAGTGTTGTAAGTTGGTGTACTTTATCACTTCCCCCTCTTTTTTTGGGGGGTCATCAAATTTTTGACACCATGCTAAGCCACTGGTAGTACTCAGATATTGTCATGTCCTAAAACCGGTGCAATCTGTGAAAATTGAAAAGCACTGTCCTAGACCACTCCCACCAATGCTGACAAGGCAAGCCACGAGAATATAAACTGGAAGCAAACTCCACTCCTTACTAGCACTGATGATGTTATCTAGTTTGGGTAATGGAATATCTGCAAAATAAACCCCACAACCAAGCTCAGAGAACACCATGGACACCTCAACTCTAGTTTTAACCAAAGACTGGTCCCAAACCATTCGGAGCTTTACTGCATTAATACAGTGCTTAAAATGTATGTTTGGAGGGGGGGGATATGCACAAGGCAAAATGGCGCACTTTTTTACTTCAAGAGGAAAACTAACCTTTATTAAATTATTGTTTTCAATTAAGCAGACAACTTGGAAAATGCCCGGAAAAGAAAAGTTATCAAAACCAGGTATTCTGAATCCTTGGCAGAAGCCTTGGAATTCTTTCCGAACAAGTACTGGACCACATATATCTTTGGCAGGCATCTACAGAACATTTTGACACATGGGATCAATTTATGATGATTTGTGTTGATCTCATTTGGAGCAAAGCTATTTCACAAGGACCAAATAGCCGAAGTAGATCAAAGCAAACACTTTGGACCAAATTTGGGGATCCTGCTGCTACTCTGAAAAATCCTGGCTGATTTGCTGTGAGCTGCATGTTGCTCCCCAGGAATCTAATTATTTTTCCAGCAGTGGTGGAAAATTGCATTGAACTTAGGTGGTCAGCCCTAAGGACAATGAAAAAGTCTTGTCACTTCTATAATTCAGGTGGGAATCTTTTGATAAAGAGTTGTTTTGGGGGGGAAAGTCACATGGTTTATGTATTATTTGATATGAATTATAGCCTACTCCTGCCCTTTTTCCCAAGCTCCACAGAAAATCAACTGTCTCCTTTGCCTGGCTACATCCATACACTCATTCTGTGCATTGAAAGAGATGTCTATGAGATAAGAGGATAATTTGGGGCTTCTTCCTCTGAGAATTACTTTATCGAATCAATTCCTTTATCTCAATCAATAACAAAAGGTGAACAAAAATCTCCTCCCAAGTTTGATCCAGGATTCAGAATGATGGAGGATATTTGAACTTTGCCACACTTCTGTTATTATGGTGGTTGACAGTCAAGGGTCTGTTGACCAGATCTATATAATTGGGTAAACTATCAAAACTTAGTCTTGTGATTTTAATAATAATTTCATGAAGTATCATAGAATGAGGAAGATAATAGATAGTATTGGAGGGACTTTCGGTGGACAGCATAGCGATGAGGCAGCAGATTTGGGAGGCTCCCGAGTCGAACTGCCTGACCGTGGGTAGACCGGTTCAGTTCCATGCCTGGAGTCGAACCTAAGTTGCCCCAGAGAGGCAACGAAGGAAGGAGATGTTCTACAGTCCCAGGGGATGTGGTAACCACCCTGGGATCGGGGAAAAAAACTCCTCAAAAGGTCTGCCTTGCTGTGCTGCAGATTTGCAGTCTTCAGCTGCACATGACCCAGAAGCAACAATAGAAGCGGCTTGGAAACGAGCCACAAAAAAGCTTTCAATCAACATTTAACCAGCTGGGTGAGTTTAAAATCCTACACCAAAAGACTATGTTATCTGATTAAAATAAATTTTAAAAAGTGAACACTTGAAAGAGAAGGGGAAAAAATGGCGACCGAAAGTGGAAGGGATTAATTATTAAAAAAGAAGAAGCTTTGGGCTAAAATAAATCGTCTAGAGATGATATGACTTTCTATCCATGTTAAAATTTAAAAGTTACTGCCTTCATAAAAACAAGATAATAAAATTGGTAAGACTTTGTTGGATTTGCTTTAAAAAGAAAAAGAATGTGGTGGGGGAAGTGAAAGTGGAAAATGAAAGCTAACTCTGACCTCGCATTGCAGCTGTGTTTTGTTGATTCTACTGAGAAAGGATAACACTAAGACCTATAATGAAGAGAAACCCCGGGACTTGCTGCTAAGTAAATATAGAGGGAAAACTATAAAAAATAAAAATAAAAATGATTCCACAAATATTAAAACGTAGGAATGAAATGATAATAACACTTATAGATGGATTTATGGAAGTATGTATAGAAAAGCCAAAGGAAAAAAACACAAGTAAAGAAAAGACAAAGGATTACAGCATGGATAACAATTACATTGTTAAACAGGAAGCAACAGAAAGAAAGTTTCTGGAAAGACGATTATACTTAAGAAAGAAAAATTAAACTATAAACTAAAAGGCAAAAGGAGGTCCAAAGGAAGCTGTAAGACTTTTAAAGAGAGAGTGTCATTCACCCCCATGAAAATTGCAAGAAGCAAGCAAGAGAAACCAATCCACAAAACAGCCTTATGGAAAAAATATGGACAGATAAAAATATCGTAAAATGAAGAACTGAATATGAAATTTAAAGTTTTGTTCTATTGAATGATTAAGTATTTGAACTAAAATGTTGTATAGAATAGAACTTTATTTTTAAAAAATTATTTTTGATATTGAATTATGACTTATAATAAATATTGGATAAAAAGAGAAGATAATTAACATTTACATAACAAAATGGGTAAAACTATATGAAGTTAAAAGATAAATGTATGAATATTGATATAATTTGAATACTTTAAATGAATGGAATATGAAGAATTGAATTTGAAATTTAAAATTTCATTCTAATTAATGATTAAGTATGAGTTAAAATGTTACATAGAACATTTCTTAATCTTTGGATACTGAGGGGGTTCAATTTGAATATCTCAAATGAAGGCAATGTAAGTTTTAGAATTCTACTGTTAAATTTAAGATATCAGATTAAGAATATTGAAATAATTAAATAAACTGTTATGCCAAGGTTGCAAAGAGTGAGAAATTTGAGGATATGCTATAAGATAATGGGATGTTTAAGATGAAATTTTAAGATGAAAGGGCTTAAAGTGGATTTAAATGTTGATGAAAAATTGGTAAATTTGTTAAATTGAAGTGATATGGAATTGATAAATGTAGTAGAGTTAGTATTAACTCTTGTAAGAGATTTTGTAAGATTGGGAATTATAAAAAGGTTCAGGATGTATGATAAATTCAAAAACCTGGATAGATAAAAATATTTTAAATAAATGTATAATTCTAGAATTCTACCAGTAAATCAGGATAGGAGCCTAAACGACCATTAGTATAAATTGAAAGATGGACAAGATAAGGAGGTAAAATTTAGACTTTTAAGGATATATATTCATGTAATATTACTTAAACGATTTAAGATGTTTAAAATTGTTAATCTGTTCTTGTAATTAGTTATTTAGAAAGCTTTATAAAATGTGAAATTATTTTAAAGTTTTTAGGAAAATAGACTTAAAAGCAGTACAGA
>JANHFO010001419.1:192919-205719 GCA_032468095.1 Pareas carinatus
ACCGGGTTTTATTTTCAAAATGCTATCAGAGAAAGCAGGGCGACGCCGGTCCATCGAATGGGGGAATCCTCACCCCCCCCTTAACCTCAACAAGCAACTCACTACTTCTGTTCTAGTTGGGCTCTACTCACTTTTTGGAGTCAGACCCAAAGCCGTATTACTTAAATGGCAAGTGAGAATCTCATCTTAGACTAGATGCACTTAATACTTCAATCCTATACAGAAAAAGGAAGATTTAAGAAACTCGAAGAAACACTACCTAATAACTAGATTTCCTCTCAAAGATGTTCTTACTTTTAAATACACCACAACACTTTATACCAAGACAGGGTGCTCGGTTCCCAGAAAATTCCCCTCACAAAAAACCATAAACGCGGGAACTGTGTGCAAGTCCAGCAGTGAGCGACCTAAAGTCGCTCTGGGTTTCATGAGTGAAAATGAGCTTGACGTTTGACCTCAGCCGTCTTGGACCAACCCTTAAGCGATATTCTTTTCTAGATGGATGTAAATATGGAGCTATTAATGGTATGGGAGGATAACAGTCGTTTTTCAGGCTATGTACTGTATAGTGAATTGTTTCTGGTTTTTTGATACTTGGCACATGGCTGAATACCGCGATCTATAAATAACTGGCTATTCATATTGAATGCAAGTGTTTACAATAAAATTTGTTAATAAAAATATGATATCTACTATGATAGTTATATAAATGTATTAAAGTAGATAAATATTTGAATAATATTTGCATTAATTATGTCTAAAATTGTAACTATTTACTGCTAAAATGATTTACTATATTATGTTTTTTTCTCCCTCATTGCCATATTTTCTCTATTTTATTGTTAAAGACTGTATTATTAAGTAAAAAAGCAATAAAAATGTAAAAAAAACATCATATCCTTTCCTACATCGTGTTATGAGTCTTTCTTTTCTTTTCCACCTATTTTTTCCATTCATGCGTAGACGGCATCCCCCCAAACGCTTCATATCTGGACAGCGAGGCCTTATCTGGCTACTTGCTTCCATTTTCCTTGCTCGCCCTTCCCTCAGCCCCCGGTGTTTCCTAGTTCTTCCACTCAATATTGTCCAATTTTCGGTGACCTCCTGGACGCGTCTTTGCCGTTTTCCTGGCATGGCTTTGAAGAAGCGCCTGGATGGCAGCCGCTTCCCTGGAATGGCCTGGGGTCTCCTGCTTCAGCCGAGGCAGGGGGTCTCCCTCCTTGGTCCCTTTAAGGCTTGTGGACTTCAGCAACCCAGGCGGGAGACCTTTGGGCCAGAAGACTTCCAAGGTCTCTCCTGACTCGGTTCTTTTCTGTTCTTTAGAAGCAGTCTATCTTTGCCTCCTTCTCAGGGCTGAGAGGAAGTGGCTGGCTCAAGGTCGCCCAGCTGGCTTTGGGCCTCAGGCGGGACTAGAATTCACAGTTTCCTGGCTTCTAGCCAGATGCCTTCAACACTAAACCGAACTAGCTTCCATGCCTAGTACAGCGGCTCTAGAATTAGTGAAAGAGCTGCTAATCATTTTTGTTCTCAATGCTTTTCCCTCTGTGCCAGAATCCCAGTGAAAAACAGATCTTCTTCTCAAATGTGTTGTTTTCATTTTTCTTTCAAACAGAGCTGCTTCTAGGGAGGATGACAGATTTCTTCTTTGCTGTGAAATCCAGAATGCCCCCCCCTAAATATTTCTCTATCCTTGCTACAAGTGTTATTTTTAATATATATATATATATATTATTTTACTATGTTGGTGTCTTTTATCATGCCTTTCTATAGAGTGTAATTAAGAAGTGCCTGCAAGGTGGAGGGTAGTGAAAAATATTGCGATGTAAGCATGGGATTGAAACCATACCGCTTTAATTTGCCTTGTGTATATGTCACATGCAAAAAGGGATTTGATCGCATACAGGTAGTCCTCAACTTACGACTATAATGGAGCCTGCCTATAATGTATTAAGCTTAATGTATGTTCTGCTTCCCGTGTTTCCTCGAAAATAAGACACTGTCTTATATTAATTTTTGCTCTCAAAGGAGCGCTAGGTCTTATTTTCGGGGGGTGCCTTACTTTGGGGGAAACACGGTAGATTGCCCACCCCCAACTAACACCCGGCCCCTGATTGAGTGGGGTGCAGAGAAATGGGGTGGGCTGAAAACTGCAGCGCTTCGAATTTGCCCGCTTGCAGCCAGCTGGGAGGCTCCAAATTCACACGCCTGCAGCCAGCCCGGAGTCGCTGGCCACCCAAAGCTCTTCCAAAGCGCTTCTCAGCTGGCTGCAAGCACACAAATTCAGAGCCTCCCAGCAGGCTGCAAGCGCACAAATTCAGAGCGCTGCAGTTTTCAGACCACCCCATTTCTCTGCATTCTGCTCAATCAGGTAAGGAGCTGCCGGGGGGGAGGTGTTATTTGGGGGTGGGAGTAGGCGATCTACTGTGTTTCCCTGAAAGTAAGGCATTCCCCGAAAATAATATTTTCGAGGAGGTCTTATTTTCGGGGGATGCCTTATATTCCAGAGAGAAGCAAAAAAGTAAGTACCGTATTTTTCACACCATAAGATGCATTTTTTCCTCAAAAAAAGGGAGAAGTGTATGCGTCTTATGGAGCAAATACTCCCAAAAAGCATGGGAGATCGCTCCATGGGACGCTGGGGACGCTCCAATTCAGCCTGCAGGGCGATCCTTCAGCTTTGGAGAGTCCTGCGGAGCAATCTACGTGCACCCGAAAATCACTCCGCGGGATGCTCCAAAGCCGAAGGATCGCCCTGGAGGTTGAACTGGAGCGTCCCGCGGAGCGATTTCCTTGCATCTGCGGGGTGCCAGGAATGCTCCAGCTCAGCCTGCAGGCCAGTCTCCAGACCTTGGATCGCCCCGCGGAATGCCTCTAGGCACCCTGCGTCTTATGGTCCGGCGCACCTTTTGGTGCGAAAAATATGGTAGGTCTTATTTTCGGAGGATGTCTTACTTTCAGGGAAAAACGGTAATAGGAATGATAATAAAAAGTCCAGTACATCACAGTTATCATTGCATGAGGTACAGGTTATGGCAAAATTCAAATTTCAATAACAACCGTATGGAAAGGGCATTTGAAAACCAGTTTCCCTTGGTTAGATTGCTGTGACAAGAGATTAACTTTTCCAAAAAACCCTACTATGATGAATTCTGATAGAAAAACTAAGAAAAAAAGTGATTACTAGATTCTATCAACTGAAAAGACCAACTTATTTCTTGTGAGATTGCTATATTATTGTCACAAACCAGGGCTTGCTATTTCCCCCCTGCATTCATTTTACAGTTACTCACTTGGATTGTGAGTAACTTGGCCTGCGGGTGATTTTTTAAATAAATTTTAGCTTGATAAACGAGCGAGGCCTTGCATTATGAATGTAGCAGAGCCCAACTGAGCACCACTGGCCAAATGAGCTTGTTTTAAGTGTTTTCAGGGTTTTCTTCCCAAGCCAGGAGATTACAGGAGATCACTGGTGGTAGAATTGAAAAGATCTGAGTCAGCTGTTGGAAAGAATGAGGTGAGAGAATGCAGATGTTAATTATCTCTAGGTTTTTGTTTCACTTCCTGGCTCAATCTATTCAATTTTGGATTATTGGCAACATTTGCTTCAAAATGAATCAGCCGCTTTCCTTTATCTATGCTAATGAGTTCTTTGCCACATTGTAGCTTTGGAGGCATTTCCTTTATCTGCCAGCTTAGAGTAAAGAAAAAAAGTGTTTCTTTATTCTCCAGCGTCTAGAGCAGTAGTTGCCAACCTGTGGTTCGTGGACCACCAGTGGTCCGCGAGAGAATCCCAGTGGTCTGCAAGAGAATTTGGGAATTTGAATTTTTTAAAAGACCTGGTGAAGAAACGGCCCGCCACAGCAAGGAGCATTGCCAGTGGGCGAGAAAACGGTCAGCGGCACTCCTCGCTGGGCAAAAAAGGCCCACCATAGCAAGGAGCACTGCCGGTGGGCCAGTAAACGGCCAGCCCGTTGACCAAAGAAAGGCCCACCGCAGGATCCGCATTGCCAGTGGGTGAGCAAACGGCCGGCGGCGTTCCTCGGCAGGCAAAAAAAAGGCCAGCCCAGCAAGGAGTGCCCCCGGTGGGCAAGGGAACTGAGCAGCAATAGCGGCAGCAGCAGCAGCTTCAGAGAGAGAGAAGGCAGCTTTCAGCAGGCTGAGATCCAGCCTCCCCTCCCTGCCTCCCACAGCGCACCCTGTTTTCTGAGAGGTCTGCGGCAAAAGCAAAGGTACAACTCGCCGCCTGTAAGGGGAGAAAGAGAGAGGGCAATTGAGCCAGAGCAACTGCCTCCCACTGCCCAGTAACTCCTGATTTAGATGGGGAGAAGTGAAGGAAGGGCCTGCTGCTGTAAGGAGCACAGCTGGCTGGTAAGGGAACAGCCCGCCGCTGCAACAAAATACAGCTTGCAGCTGTCCTCCTTTCGGAGTCGCAGGAAAGCCACCTGGGAAGCGAACCAGTGCAACTGCTTCCTTTCCCTTCATGCTAGAAAGATAGTGGTCACTAGGTGGATAATGCGGCAGAAGAAAGAGCCTCACCACCCGAGTTTGACCCGCGCACGGGCTTGTAACTTGGAAATGCGCAATGTTCCCTTTCATTCTTGTTGTCCAGGGAGCGAGTGCCACCTCTTTGGGTCGAGTGGAGCCTGGGGGGTGGAGCCTTTTGTGCTCTGTGGGGCACTCGGGGACCCAAGTTGCATGTGCTGAGTGTTGCATTGACGGGGGACGCAGTGCTTGAGAGCAGCTCGCTCTGAACATTAACGTTGGCTAAGGAAAGAGGAGGGCAGGACAGCTTCTGAAGGTACTGCTTCAGTGATTTACAGGCTGAGCTTTCTGCCATTTCTTGCTTGACCTTGCCCAAAGGAAGCCAGGAGAAAGGTGGGGGGGGGACGGACTCTGTGCAGCAACTGCACTGATGTTGCTCCCTGGTTCCCTTTGGTATGGTGAGCTTTTTGCCCTTCCTCCCTACTGAATGACTGGTCTCTTTCTCGCCTCTGAGCAAGGCCTCTTGTCGCCCTCAGGCGAGACAGGGGAGAGCCCCCAGCGCAGCTGTGTCTCCCGAAAAGCCTGGCCCTTGTGTGGAGAAACAGAGCAGGACAGGGGGATCTTTGGCTGGGCCTGGGCTTAAGTAGCCAAGATCAGGCTCCAGGTCACACATACACCACCACCACACTGCCTTCTTCGGCCTCTGGCTGCCCGGGTTGCGATTTCTTCACAGAGGAGAGGGACTGAGCAGGCCGAGGGAGGCAAAGGGGAGGCAGTGGTCACTCTTCTATAAGCTGCTAGCTGCCCCTGCCTGCTTAACAACAGCAGCTCCTCTCTAGCCTGGTCATGCATATCTGTCATTTCCCATTCCCTCCTCTCCCCATGTCCTGATCCTGCTCTGGGTGGGAGGATTCCTTTGGAGGTGGTTTCCAAAGAGACCTTCTGTGCTTCTTCTGGACATTTCTGCCTCTTCCCTCCATCCTCAATTTGGAGTTCCAGTCGGCCTCCTTTGGGGGCAACTCCAGCATTCTTTCGCCCTGTCCCAGCTTCTTTCTCCTACTCATTTTTGCCTGGGCAGGTAGCCTCTGATGTCTCCCTTCTCTCCTGTAACACATCCCTGGAGGAGCTTTATCTTTTTAAATATCTTTATTCTGTATTATAAATTTATACATTTATTTTATATCTTTTTAAAAAAATCATATTGGTGGGCCTCGGGATTTCAAATTAGGATTTTGGTGGTCCCCGAGGTCAAAAAGATTGGCGACCACTGGTCTAGAGTGCAGTTCATTTGCTCTGTATTTCTTGTTTTAGGGGGCATGCTATTTTGTTTCTAAAGTTCCAAATCAGTTGCTGGGCACAGGAAGAAGTCCCCATAATCCCAGCTGACTGACATGAATTGTGGGATGGAGGAGGAAGGAAAAGGAGAGTGGAGAGTGGAAGGGAGAGCAAAGATGGTTGTTGAATGAATCAGCAGAGTTTCCATTATTTCTTATGAAGAAATTTGCTTTGATATACGAGTGCTTTGGATTACAAGCATGGTTCTGGAACCAATTATACTCACAATCCAAGGTTTTACTGTAATTCATATCACATACTGAAATTAACCAAGACTTGTTCAACTCACTGAGTTCTGTGAACAGGCCAACTGCTTTGCAGGATTCCAGTTGAAATCTTCTTTTACATGTGGATGTAGAATCTTTATATAAATGTTGAATACTCAAATAATTATTCCCAGATGTGAGAAAGAAGCAGTGAGGATGATAAATGCCTCAAACTACCTTTGCTATCCTATAAGATCAAGATGACAAAAATATCAGTTAAATGTTTCCATATGTAGGTTTTCAATAATAAATACTAACTCTGACTACATATGGATAAACTTGAAATGGTACATGCCAAATACTTAATCAGCCTTTATTCTATTGTCTATATGTGAGGGGTTTTTTAATGTAACAGAACAGCCAGTAATGGTTTTTAAAAGGAAAAAACGTATAATAGGTTTTTCTTTTGTTTGTCTTCAAATGTTGATGGGAAGTTTACTATGAACTGATAGATGAGTAACACATACAAATAAAATGCAATCTTCTTAGAATGTGAAAGAGGAGAAACACAGACAGGTGCTTCATTAACATATGGCATTCATGGCACTGCTATTCCGTTCTTCTGCTTCAGGAATTACTGAGATGTAATTAAAAAGATATATTTCTATAAATCCTGGAGAACTGCTCTTATGCTCTTCAGCTATTAATTATGGCACTAGTCAGCTGGTATCTTTATTTTGAAGTAACCATTAGTCATTGCAAATAAAGAAAACATTTAAACAAACAGAGCAAACAATACTTAATGTCCAAACAGAAACAAAGTTAAGATTAAGTTTACAAATTAAACAAGCATCTAATAATTCCATCTTTGAATGATTGAGTATTCACCATTAGCTTTAATGCTAAGTCAAAATTTCAGTAGAACCCTTATTTATGATACCTTGGATTATACAAGGGTAACTACCACAAAGTCTATTTTTCTAACTTTCAGGCAAATTGAGTACTTTCCTTAAAAATTCAAACAAAATTTTTACAGACACAATTATAATTATTGGGTAGAATCTTCTACTTTGGGAAGGTAACACAAGCACACAGGTTGTTCCTTCCAGATGAGCAGATGGTACGAGCTGAGTAAAAGGATCTTAACTGTCTTCTTCAAAGAAACAAAGATTGTCTTAAATCTGTGTCCTATGGTCTGAGAGGAGATTAAGCAATGTAATGGGAATACGGCACATACATACACACAAAATGTTGCCAGGCTGTGTTTGTGCCATGGTTCGGTATAATCTCAAAGTCTCAATCGGGTTAATCTGTGGGGAATCAGTGCTCCGCAGTCTGTTCCAATTAATCACTTCCTGCTTCCCCCTTTATTTATATTTCCTATAACAGTAATGTCCCTTAGTCATTCTCTGGGCCTTTTCCTACTGCTGAGTTTAAATGCTGTTCAACCATCCATGAGTCAGCAGAAAAGACTAGAGTGAAATTTGCTGTCCCCACTGCTAATCCCCAGCCTGCTTCTCTTGCATCTGTTGTGACTCACTGCTCTTCTGATCAAGGAGCTGCAGGACATGTTAAATAAAGTCATTGGTTAACATCCTTGCTGTGCTGCCCTCTCCCTCCTGACATTGCCAACTAGTGGGAAAATACCCCTAAATGCCAATAGAAGAGAACATTTGTAGCTCAGGTTAACAGTAAGTCATAGCCTAATCAAAGAATCACCAAGATCATTTCCACGAAAACTGACAGGGCAGGCCACTTGTATAGTATATAAGCAGAGAGCAAACATCATTCCCTTCTAGCACTGATATTACCTAGTTGGATAATGAAACATCTGCAAGAAAACAATGAAGCTCAGAGAGCGCCAAGGACCCCACATATTCATAAATCACAATGAAATAAGAATGGGCCAGGCCTAACATCTCTAAACCTCTGTGACTTATCTCCCTATCAATAAAGATTAAGCCCTGGGAAGTGACAACAATCATAAAAGGAACCCAAAGTCTTATGTTCAAGCAGAGTCTCATGAAAATGCTTATAAATATCAGCTCCCTTTAGTTCTGGAGGACAAGAACTGGATGACTTTAGTACCATTTTACTGTTGCTCATCTGTTTTGTGAAAGACAAACTTCAGCTTTCTTTAAAACTTCCATTTTCCACCCAGTGAAGAACATTCTACTTTAGTCTTTCATGTCATGGTAGAGAAGAGGTGGAATGAGACACTTGATTTTTCTTAACTTCTCTCTGATGCAGCCAAGGGCGAAGTGATAAACTTCAAAGTTATTATTTCCTTCTCGTTCAGGGTTGCCATACTACGCCATATACAGCTTTAGGCAACAAGGTGCTTTCTCTCTTCAAAGATACAGATGAAGGGCAGCGCTAACTTATTTCCATGTAGAAATTCCAAAAGGAGAAGCAACAGAGGAGGGAAGAAAAGACTTGGCCAGTATGTGCTGGTTGAACATATTCACCAATTGCAGACTCAAAAGAGTAGCAAAATGCTCTGTTGTGGTCAATGAGCTAGAATACTGCTTATTCAATGTAAATGGCTATAGTTTGGCCTAGCTACTTACTTTGACGCTGCTGTAACTATTTTTAGTTTTGATTACTGTTGGAGAATTAGCTGTTCCCTACTTAAAATAATTTTACTAAGGCTTGGTGCAGTAAGAGATGTAGCATGAATTTTATTCTTCTAGGGGATTCAAGGGGCAGGAAAGGATAATGCTGCTTTGGAGATCATTCCCATTTTTACTGCAGAGGTAGATGGTACGAAGTTAAAATACAGAAGAATTGAAGGAGATTCTGTTTTCTCTGTGTGAGACTATGCTCTTCACTGCAAAGATTAAACTTTGCAACCGAGCTGAGGGATACCTTTACTTTATTAAAAGTGAAAACCAAATACAAGGAAGGGGTGGAAACACTCACACAGTCATCCTTTAAGGTGTGTCTTTCGTGCTTTATGAGAAGATAACCAAGTGTACCCAGCAGAAACAAATGACCTAGCATCAGAGATCCTTTCTGAATAGAGAATAGCTTAGTCAATGAACTTCCTAGCTTTGTGATTTCCTTCTGAAAGAGGCTTTTCCTCACTATAAGTAACTTATAATTACTTATATCATCCAGCCTTTTTTGGGCCATTATAACAGCAGTGAGAACAGGCTTCATATTGCCATGACAGTGGATGTGGCACTAGAAAATGTTATAATTCTCTAGTAAGGAAATGACCAAATGGTGTTTCTGTTTGCATTTTCTGACAACATCAGGATTCCATAGGTACAGGTGAAATGATGAACATTATCTTTTCTCATTTTTAAAACTAAAATTTCAGTTTCTTTCTCATACCATGTTTGAGAACTGAAGAAGCTTCATGGTTGAGAAATAAAAAGTCTTCAAGGAAAAACAAAGTCCAGTTGCTTTTTCAAAAAGCACCTTTGGGACATACCTGGGACCTGGACACTTCTTCCCTCTAAGGCTGCTTTTGGCTTGGGGTGTCACACAGAGATGAAGGAAAGATCAGGAAGCAATCATTCAGTGCTATATATCAACATCAAGCAGGAGTGTAATAAATCCACATGCCAGAAGGCCAAGAAGAGAATAAGCCATCCACCTGTTCAGGAGACGGTGCCTCATGAATGGGGTGAGGATAGTGCATCTCCCATCAGAATAGATGTTTTTGATGCAGCTCTAATCTTAATCAAAATAATCTACAATCTGACTTTTCATAATGGCCTAATTTAGAAGACGGGGCGGGCTAAAAATAATAATAATAAATGCTCCTTTCTCTCTTAACAGAGAATCCTTAATAGATAATCTAATAGAGAATTCAGAATGTAAAATTCTGAATCAAAGTAGAGATTTTTCTCAGGTAGTTTAAGAAATGTTATTGCTGCACTTGACAATTATCAATGACATTGCTAGGTAAGACTATGGGAACAAACCCAGAGGGTGACTCTGTCTTCATTGGACATGGCTTCTTGGCTATATGACTTCCAATGGCATTAGCCAACACAAGCTAATGTTTTTCTCTTAAATACAAATAAAAGTTTATAATTTTAATTTAAAAAGTAACATTTGTATTTCATTGTATTTAACTAAATGATATTACAAAAAAATGAAGATTTACCACATATACTTTTCCTGTTATTTTGAATGTCAAGACCTCTGTGAAAAAATTCATTATATGTAAGTACTGAAGAACCTTATGAATCTTAACACTTTAATCCAAACAGTCTACAATGTGCCATTCACATTATGTATAGACATACTGCAATTGTAAGGTGGTTGGCAACAGTTGATATACTATGCTAAAAAAAATGACCTTGATAGTGCATTCTGTTTCTTAAGAATGGAAGAAAGAATCTATTCTTAAAGCTACATAACTCTTTATTTTCAAAGAAGTAACCAACAATAGGCTTCCTTTCCTACTACTTCTTTGGCAGAACTGTTATTCTGTGGTTAAGAAGCATAGAATATTTCTTGTCATTGTGTGGTAACAAACTAATTTCACCATTATTGTCCACAATACTTGGGGGGGAAACTACAAATTGCAAGGTGAAACACATGACCAGATTTCTTGTGAATATTAATCCTTAAATCTTCTCTGTTGAGAGGATCAGTATTTGTACCAAAACATGCTATATATTGCACATTTCTCAAAATTCTGACATGGCTGAATTCTGCAAAATATTATATTTATGTCTTTCAAACAACTGGAAGGTTCTGGCCTGATTTAATCTTTTTAATAATGTTCTTAATTTATATATATGTATTTTGTATTTTTAATATTGCCTGTAAGCCGCCCTGAGTCCTTTGGGAGAAGGACGGGATAGAAATAAAATTAATAATAAATAATAATAATAATAATTCAGGAATCCTTCACAGACTTTCAATTAGAATTAGACTTGACCAATTTCAGATTATATAAACAATCTAGAATAGAATCAAATAAGAGCCTCCCTGGTAAATTGCAAGAAAAACCAAGTCCATGTAATTGATTAACCACAGATAAATACAGTAGGTTTTATATATTATTTATTTTGTTCTTTTGATGGCAGTCGTGTCAGTTCAGCCTGTTACAGCAGCAATGGTTTTCTTATAAAATAGATAGTTGGCCTTATGGTAATGTACTAATGTAATTACAAAATAATTTCCCATTTGTTTGGGTGATGCATTGCTAATTCATTCTAGGATCCCACATTGAGATAAAGTATATACTAGGCTCACTGAAGAGGGAATGGCAGGGTTCATCATGAAAGATCTATGCTTCACCTTCCACAGAAATGCCAGTGTTTTAAGGGGAGGATGACCTCTCCTGAGAGAAAACCAGCAAAACCTTCTCTGGATTAAGGTTAAACAGTCAATTAGGAGCAAAAAGATACCTCAAAAGAGAAGTGGGGATGGAGAAATTGCAGACATGTTTTGTCTTTATTTCAGGCTTTTATTGGGGGGGGGAGAGAGACAGTTTTATACAAAATTATCTTGAGCTATAATAGCTTTCTAGAGCAATCACTGAAATGAACTCTGCAAATGTAAATGACTTCTTTTGTTTACAGTTTGCTCTATGGCTTTCAGCTCTTATTAGTTCCTTACCTTGATATCGATAACAAATATTTGCATTTCTTAGTGAATCAACTTCAGTCTACAAGGATTTTAACAGTAGTTCACACATCCCCTATTCAGTTCACCTACAGGAAAAAATGTATACAGTTAGGAATACATGTAATAAAATATATAACATACATTAACCAAGTAAGCTATGCCCCAGGGATCAAAGGGAAGGTATATAAATAAGAGCATACAGACTTGTTTTTTAAGGTGTGCAGCCATGTACATTTTTTAAATTAATTAAAAATCGGTCATTATTCTCAATATTTGGAACAGAATGCAACAAGAAATAATGAGGGATACAGATGAAGCAGAAGGAAAGACACTGTAAATAGGACACTGATGTGTGTTTCAATTATAGTTATGGATGTTTAGTTACAGAATAACTCGAGTGAGGGATGTACAGCCCTCCAGTACTAATATATTTGAACAGCACCAGGTAAGAGCTACTACTGAACTGATAACTCAAGAAGTAAGACTGCCTCTACGTTTTGAGGTCATCAATAACCTTAGAAAAGGAGAGTTCTATATACTTTGGAATAATAAATGACCAGGCCATGGAAATTAAACTAGAGAAACTTTCAGGTGATTAGGATTTAGTGGGATAATGTATGAGAACCTTCTGCATTTTCAGAGTCCAATATTGCCTCTTTCACTTGGCAGCGGGTCTCAGGATCCAGCTGTAGAAACAGTAGTGTTAAGTGACAACACTTATGTAATTTCACGTAGAACAAGATGTCGTGTTAGGCTTTCCAGTGGGGAAGAAAGTGCATTCAGGAGAATATTACTGTCCAAAGAAGTTATTCTTGGAAGACAAGTCAAAGGATCTTTATTTATATCCCACTTTATAATAACTCAAGGTGGTGAACACACACAATAGTCCTTCCTCACTCAACAACCCTGTGAGCTGAGAGTGTGACTGGCCCAAAGTTACCCAGCTAGCTTTCATGCTTTGAGGCAGGACTAAAACTCACCATCTCCCTGGTTTTCAGGCTGGTACCTTGACCACTAGACCAGGGTTTCCCAATCTTGACAACTTGAAGGCGGGTGGACTTCAACTCTATTTAGCACTGTTACTACTCTGGGACTTGATCAGCTGGTGACTAACAATACCAGATTAAACAATTGCCTTGATCTCATCTTCTGTAACAGTAACAACACAATTTATGGACTACA
>JANHFO010001419.1:205819-220388 GCA_032468095.1 Pareas carinatus
TTTATTTTATTTTTTTACCCTTTACTATTGTTGATGTTCTATATGCTTGACTAAAATAAATAAATAAAATAAATAAATAAATAAATAAATTTGGGGGGGGGGAGCGACCACCTCCTCGCCGTCGCCTCCAGACTGGGATAAGCCCCGCCCGCCCAGGAAGAACCCCATTTGCCGAAGGGGCGGGGCGAGGAGGGCTGGGGCGGAAACCGTAAGGCGCTTCCGGACCGGCGGCCGTTCCGTTGCCAAAAAAGCGCGTCACGCTCGCCGTAAGTCGCCGAAGCTGCCGCTTGTCTCCTTCTGGAGGGTCCAGGCTGCTCCGCAGGGATTGTAGCTGAAGAGCCGCCGCCGCCGCCCCGAGTCATCCGGGGGGGGGAAAGGGCGAGGGGGGACCAGACGAGAGGCGGGAGCGGCGCTCAGTCTCGGTCGCCGCCTCTCTGCGTCTCGGGACTCTCCTCTTCCTCGCTGCCTCCGGACGGGGAGAGGAAGTCACGGTTTCCAACAGGACTTAAGACAGACCCAGAGCTTCAGGGAGAAGCCGAAACCCGGATTTCCCAATCCCAAATAAGGGATGCTTTTTTTTTTTTTTGCAGGAACGTGTGAACTCACAACGCGGTTTGCTCTCCTTTTAAAATGGAATGAAGTGGCTCGCTGTGATATCATGAAAAATATCTGTCCCCGGGGCTTCCCTCCCCCCCCTTCCAAAACCAAAAAACAGAAAATGCGGACATTTGATGACTTAGGGTAATTTCGCTTCACAACTGAAACTAAAGCTGTTGTGCACTCGGGCTCAGAATGGCGGTTTAAAACGGGGGGAAAAGCTATTTAAACTTGTAAAGCAAGACAAATATTTTCTTTCCTGGTAGACTACTCCTCGGAGAGTTGGCTTGCATAAAATGGGCATGAGCTATTGCTGCTGCTGCAGCGAGTTAGAAGGATGATTTTTATACTTTCAGACAATAAATTAGCTGGAGAGCTAATTTGTATTTTTCTAACCAGAACAAAGCTTTACTGCCTGATAGAGAAAACCGGCAGCAATTAATTACTTGGTACACTTGATGGTGCACTTAAATAAATACCTATTAATGGAATGGAGGTTGATATCAAAAATCCTGCAAAGCCGGTGGGAAGCTTACCCCCTGCCACCCTCTTACCGCTCCAGCTTTGCACCTGTTTTCTGTATCTTTAACATGTATATATATATATATTTCTGAAACCTCTTTGTTTAATGGTGGACATTAAATAATAACAGGGCATTTGGGACTCTTGGGCAGGCCATTAAAATGTGGTATGTTTTTCTTGGCTTTCTAAAAAGGAACAGACCAGCAATAATCCCCTCCCAACAAACAAAAAACAGAACCCGCACTCTAAACTTGTTATCTTCCCATCCCACTATGATGTTTGCTAATGGAATTATTTTTTTAAAAAAATTAACTAATCTAACTAATTAACTTTACCTGGATTTCAGTTAATCTTGCTATATTACATAAAGTTGCAGCAATAAGATAATGAGCTTTTGAAGTAAGCTATGACATTTAGGTATGTATTGATAATCAGCCCCACAAACCTATAACTTGCAATTGTGTATGGTATTGTAAAAGCCTATTTATTTATAAGACTTCTGGGGCTGCCCATCTCATACATCATAATCATGGGCAGCTCACAAAACAATAAAAACATCAAAAAGTCATAAAAAGCTGTAAAGAGCCTTACAAAAAGGATGATACTGATGAAATAAATCTACTTGGATATGACATTAATAGGAGTTACTTGGTAAAATATGGAAAAACACTGCATAAAATATAATTGCTATAATTAGATCTCCCTTTTTATTTTCCGAGACTTACAAACTTAAGATTTATTGTAAAATAAGTTTCAAATGTAGGTTGCTGGGAAAACCAGGGTATAACATTAATCTGTTTATGTGAAATACAAAGCTTGAAACTGTCTAAAGTTTGGTACAAGTTTTTTTTACTAACTCTTGTCACCATCATGCAAAGGCTTATACTAGATTGGAATCAAATTCTGCAAGCAGATAATATTGACTGGTTTGGAAAAATTCTACGTTTAAAAACTCTATTTTAGCTTATTTGCAACTGGAGTAAAGTTGGTCTTTTTTCACTATGTTGCTTGTGAAACTGTTCCTGGAGTCTTTCATAGGCATTGCTTAGAATATCTGATCTGCTCTAGACATTGCAGAAAAAGCTAAAACAGGAGGGAAGACGACTTTGCAGCCAGAAGCTTCTACTGCCCAGATTTTCTTTTTTGGAAATGACTTCAAAATGCTTATAAAACAAATTTTAAAATGAGAGGGTACAATTTATTTTGTTACTCTTGTGAGAAGTGGGATAAGAGAATTATTTGTTACGGTAACCAAAGCCATAGATACTGGTGTATCAGAAAATCCCTCCCTCTATATGCTATAGAAGTAAACTTCTTGCACCAACACATACATCCCAGTTACATCCATCATGTTACAGGTATTTGCATTTGTAAAAAAAATCCACCTGTTCTTAACAGGATATGTTGAAAAGCATAAACCATCCTTTTTCTTTTGAAAGGCCTAAAACCCATGATCAAAGGACAATGATGTGATGGCATATCTGTATATGGGGGCTGAGGCCCTTCATAAACTTTTCAAAGAAAAATTAATTGTACTGTGTTTCAAATGCATCACACCCAAATCAAAATAAATTGATTCAACTCTTCCACCTCTGCAATAGGATTGCAGAAATGGAATAGCTTTCATACTGGTCCTGTCCTTCTGTTGGAAGTACTTGTTTTGATCTCAGCAAGAGCTTAGTGTTTACGGATCCAGAGATGAGATGAACATAGACTTTGAATAGTTTTGGAAGGACTGGGGAATGAAAACAGTAATGCTGAAATTCTTTATGTGCTGACAAATATTTTACTTCTTTTCACTTTTAGGTACTATATTGTCCATTAGTTATGATTCAGAGGATTGTCCACTTGCTTAAAACTGCTCATTTCAACTTGGAAACTAATTTGAAGTAAAATTTGTACTTCCCATTTACGAGCATCGAAAAATCACAAACTTTTTAATGCTTCAACCACATGAAGTAACATTTAAAGGAAAGGTATATTTTTTTATTTACTTCCTTTCTTATAATGAACTGAGAACCATAAAAGTTCCAAATCTTTAATTTGGGTTTTAGAAATCATAATACAATTAAAACCATAGTCGCAAATGTTAAAAGCACGTATATTAAAATCAGGTATTTCAAAAATGCAGTTTAAAATAATTACTTGAGAGATATTTGTAGCATCTTTGCCCCTATTGAAATAGCCCAGTGTTCACAAACTTCCTGATTAGGAAACAGGGGCCATTTGAATGTCTGGAGATATTATTCCAGAGGAGGAGGACAGTAATTTGAGACATGTTTCCATAGTTTCTGTTGCTGGCAGTCTCTGATTGAGGGAATGTGCTTCCTAGGGCTGAGAAAGAGGAACTGGCCCTAAGAGAGAAGGGATGACTGCTTAAGGCAGGTCTAGAACTCACAGACTCCTGTTTTCTAAGCTGACACTTTAATCACTATACCAAGCTGACTCTCAACTACTTGTAGTCATATAATTTAATTGCACTTGTAAATAAATGCTTCTTTTGTTTAAGTTTAAGATATTAAATGCTAATTAAAGTACTAATGCCACATTTTAAAATCAACCTGATAACATAAAAAAATCCAAACAAGTTGGAAATTCTGCAGCTAAACTGCAGCAGGGAGAAACAGCTTCTGTTCAGAATTCTAGCCACTTTTTCTTCTCCTCTTCTGTCTCCATCTCCATTTTTAATAATGGCAGATCCTGGAATTACTAGAGCATGCCAATACTTCTCTTTTGTGCATCATTGGTGTGACTTCGGTTAAAATTGCATGGGCATGAAAAAGATATTAACAGAAATACAGAATTTTAGGACAGAACTTCCATTTCACAAAATAACTTCAGTAGAGTATAAGAATCAAGATAAATCCCAAGGCCTCTTTTTGGTGGAGGAGGAATGGAAAGGGTATAGATGTAAGTATGGTATATGATCTGATGCCTGAAAAGTGCTTTAATATTTAATATACCATAGATTTTATAAGCCCGGCAGCTTTAGGCCTCCATTGGGAGGCTATTAATTTTGCATTTTTCTCTGAATAACCATCAAGTCTATAGTTGGAACATGATTATTTCTTTTCTCTCATCATTGACATTTTTGCTTAGAAGTTGTTTTCACTTTTTAATCTGACCCGTCTTTTTTTTCTTTTCTCTCATCCAGCAATCTTCAGGCCAAACTTGTCGGCATCATACTGGCACTTAGTTAAGAAGCTGGCTAGGTGTTGCCACTACTATTCTTCCTGGCCTGATCATCTGTCTCACCTTTTAAACCTTTTTTTCATTCTAACTTCCAGAGGAGTTTTATTTTTAGATATTCCTGACCGTAGCCCAATCACACATTCACTAATTGTTAGATAAAATCCTATGGTAATATCATATTGAAAATTAAGGGGGTTACTAATAATACACATTGGGAGGATTGCATTATGCTAGGACTTGCTCTGATCATTTGAAGACAATGGAAGCATGGACAGCAGTTGAAAGGATAGGATGACAAATGCCCTGAAAAACAGATACCAAATTTGGATTTTCAGCAATGCAGCTTGTGTGCCAAATGGGCTTGAGCTGATACTGCAGTCACAGCTTGCTTGGAGGGAAGCCCACTAGAACTTTATAAATGCAAAAATAAGCACAGCAGGAGTGGTTTGCAGCAGAAACTGGCCTAGCAGTTGGCTTGTCTTTACATTTGCTATTGTACTTTACAAATAAGGAAATTGTTTTTGACCTAGTCTTGTACCCAAATTCTGCGCTAAAAGAATGCTATTTATATATGCATTGAAATTGAGGGCTAGCAAATGCATTTTCAGAAATGTATTGCCTTTTCATTTGAAGGTGTTTGACGAGCTAATTTATGCATGGCATGAGCGTCTTTGGAAATGTTGCCCTGAATGAGTCCAAAAACAAACACAAATTGTTTTAAAAGTTTGCTGCTAGGGTTATTTAAGTCACAAAAATGAAACAGTCTTTTAATTTATCAGAAATAGCAGCATTTGTTCCTGGAAGATGTCAGTGGAATAAAGTTATAACTCAAGACTGCTGGTGGTTTCATGACTTGTGGGGTTCTAGCAGTTGTTATTAAAAAAAACCTCCACAGGGAAAGAGTGATTCTGAACAATTCTCATATAGCTAACCAGTTTGAGCATCATTGGAATTGCTCCAAAATTTCATTTCAGTGATTTGGAAAAATTAGTTAGATCCATATTTACTGCACCAGTTGACCCAGCCATCTTGAGAAACGATACTCAGCTTGAACAAAATTCATTTATGTTTGGTCCAGATGCAGCCCTGATTTTGCCTAATGCTTAGGGCAATTTTGTTTTCAATGCTGATCGATTTGATGCATGGATGGGACAGGTTTTTGACACCAACAATCCTGTGCACTCTCAAAACAATCATCCTCAGGGTGCACCTGTGGCAGCTAAACACACCTGTAGCCGGGGAAATTCGTCCTTGGCTGTTTGGATGGCTTCTTAATGTGAACCTTGCTGATGGAACAGAATACAGCTATTTCTCAAGATAATCCTCCCTGGTCTTTTGAACTAATGGCTCGGGTTATGGAAACTGTCACCACAGGGAAACCGATACAGAAAAAATCATAGCAAATTTGACTACAGCTGTATTAATAGTAATCAGTGTGGGAAGTGTTACTCCAGCTAGACTGAACAAAACTCTTAGACAAATCTATCAAGATCTCAACAGGATCTCTGGATATTGAAGTAGATCGAGATGCTGTAATTGAGGGTTTTCATTGCCTGCATGCCATTTGGGATGAGCAGACCACTGGACAAAATTTGGAAGAGATGCTTACTAATCTTAACGCAGAATTTACTAGACACTCATTGATACTTGAGACTGTGGTTGAACAAACAAACAATGTTGACTGGAATAGTAACTGTTAATCAAGCAATTAGACCATATGAAGATTTTTCCTGGACATCTTCAACATATAAACGAACATATAACGAGAACTACAGGAAAAAATGAGATGGCAGCAGCAAGCTGCACTTGGAGATACTGTTAAAAATTCCCATTGGTTTGGATGGACTTATCCTTTTGGGACTGCCCAGCCAGAACATAATACAAATACACAATTTCCAAACATTCTTTACACTGCCATTCGCCTTCAAATTTTGGCAGGAGTTGTTCAATCTCTTCAATACCAGGGAATGAAAAATATGACTATATCAGAAAGGAATATTGTTGATGTCAGGGTTAGTCAATATGTTCAAAATCGCCAGACTGGTGTTAATTATTCTGCTCAACGAGGTACAGCATCCAGTGTGGTTGATCGTATGACGCGACTTGAATTGAACGTGATCTCGTATCCAATTCTGTTTACAGAGGGAAAACCTGTTGCATGTAAATACTGGAAAACTTTTGTGCCTAAGGTGGAACTAGAATTCACCGTCTCGTTGCTTCTAGCCTGCTGCCTTTAGCCACTAAACCAAACTGACTCTTGTTGTTGTTGTTGTTATTATTGTTATGACTTATATACCGCTTAACAGTGCTTTACAGTACTCTCTAAGCGGATTAGCATCTTTGATCTAAATGTCAGAGTAAAAATAGTCATTTAAAGGCAAGTTGGACTCTGGGACTTCTATGACATATCCATGAAAAGGCCACTTTTTATGGGCAGAAAATTGAAATGGTTTGCTATGACCTTCTAGGACAGGGGTGTCAGATCCACTGTCATTGTGAGTCAGTGATGCTGTCGCCGCGGCCCACCCACCCCCACTACGACTCCCCGGAAACCTCTGCCATGCCCCCTGAGGACAGCCCCTATGGATCCCACTGCGGACCCCCACCGTGGCCCCCGTCAATCGCCCTCCTGCGACTGAAGACCCCCTACCTGGGCTGTTGCCCCCACTTCCAGGGAGTGCCTCACTCGCCATGGCTGACCCGCTGGCCAGATAAAGGCAATCCGCGGACCATCTGTCTGACATATGTGTTCTAGGATGATTCTCCAGTCCCAGATGATCCACCATCCAACTGCTAATTTTGACTGGCTTTAAAGATTCGAGATCCAAAAGAGTTGTATTTACTTATTAATTAAATTTGTATGCCACTCATCTCTCTCTTCATAGCGACTTTGAGCAGTTTACACTATTATAAACTCACAAAATAATAGGACTCCGATAAGAAATTGTACACCAAGAGTGCAACAGTATGGTGAAAGAATCTATCATTCCAGTAACCATTTCCAGCATGGAGCGCCTCCATTGGGGCCTCAAGCCAACTGGCAGAGGCAAGTTTTAAGACTCTTGAAGGAGGCCAAAAGAGTGAGGGCAGATCTTGCCTCCTGCGGCAAGTTCCTCCAAAGGACAGGAGCCACAGCAGAAAAGGCTCTACTAGACTCCACCAGCTGAAATTCCTTGACCGATGGGAGTCCTCGCAATACTGAAATATATGACTTTAGAGAAATGTAATTGTTTAAAGTTCTTTCACTATCTTGAGATGAACTTACCTGCTAGAATGACAAACAATTGAATGTTATAATGACAAATTATAATAATGCCTTGGAAAATCAAAATGGTTTCTTCCTCTAATCCTCCGAAATTACGTCTGTTTAAAAGCAAATCTGAAACTGACTGATGTTGAAATTGGACAATACCATTTAATTTTTAAAATTTCAGCTTAAGATATTTAAAATTCCACAACCATTATAGTGAACAGTTGTGCAGCCTCAAGATGATATCCAAAAGCAGGAAATAACAGCTGGACTCAATTTGCAACTCGAAGAATTGGAATTTGATTTGTTGCTGTTAGATGCGAAGAAGGAAGTGTTTGGTTTGAAAAATATAGATCTGTCAGAAAAGATTGAAAAGAATATAAGAAATACTGAGACAATCTATATCAGTGGTTCCCAAACTTTTTCAGTCCGCTGCCTCCTTGGTGCTACAAACGTATCCTCAGGTGCCCCCCACCCTCACTTCCTATAAATGAATAGCAGTTTGCATGACCCACTAAGGAAAATAGTAACAGTAAAATTCAAAACTGTAACAATTAATTGCACATTTATTCAAAATCCAATTTAAAAAGTACATCTTAAAAGGACCTATAATGTAGTGAGTAGGCACAAGTCAGGACTTTTGGTGACCAAAGCTCTTGAAGTACACAGCATCCACCAAGGGAGCCCAAAGAAACTTCAGACTGAAAGGCCAGAAGACAAAACTGAGGAAAGCCTGGTCCTTGTAGCTGACGTTCTTGCTTTGTAAGATGAGAGGTATGCTGCCCACAAGCCCCAAAGGAATCCCTTGCAGCACGTACAGGAAGAGAAGGAGCACAATATTGTCAAACTCTGTTCTATAGTCTTGGGGAGGCTCCACACAGGCTGGATGTGTGGCTCCTGAAACAGCGCCTCCCTGTCATCTTTCCTGACTGTGTCCACAGGGCCATCCTCCGTAGAAATCCAGAGGCGCAGCTTACTCTGCACCACATTCAGGGTGTTCTGGTAGTTGCCCGGCTGGCGATGCTGGATATTATCGTTGGAGGAGATGGCTGGGGACATGTCACACACATAATCCAGCACTGCTTTCCTTCAGAAGCTGAGGGGACCAGGGGATCTCCCCCCACCGAAGCCTCTTTTCCCAAGGCTGGTCACAGGATGCAAGAGGCTGCCAGGTCACCCTGGCAGATCCCCGGCAGCGGAGAGAAAAGAGTTCGGCCTCTCTTTAGTTCCACCGGCCGAGCGGGCAGCTTCCTTCACTGCGAAAAGGCGCAGAGGGCAAACAAGAGCCGTCTCTCTCTGTCGGCATTGGGAACAGATGGACCTCCTTTCAGTTCACCTGTGAGAATCCCAGCCGGCCTACGAGGACTCCTTTCGTCTGCGCCGCCTGCCACAAAATTTCCTTCATTGCCGCCGATGTACAAATCAATCCCCAGTCCTTTCCCCAGCCTGGCTAATGAGTCCGACTCATAAAAGCGTCCTACCTAGAAACATAAGCCAATGTGGAAGAAGTCTCCAAAGCAACAAAGGTTCTGCACCACTATGGTTTTACGCCATTGACCTAGGAGGCGTTTTGCCACGAAGAACTGCCCTATCAGAGAAAGGTCCGGAAGAGAAAGCGAGAAATAATGAATGGCAGTGGGGCTTGTGGGTTAAAGAGGGCGACATATTCAAAGAAATTGCAGTTATGCTTCCAGTTCCCGTTAATGTTACGAGCAATAAATGCAAGCTCGAAGAAGAAGCGTCCTTGGGCAGCGCCCCCTTGCCACCCGCCTGGCCTCTTACCGCCCCCCTGCCGCCCCACTGACTTCCTACCGCCCCCCAGGGGGTGGTACCGCCTCCTTTAGGAACCACTGTTCTAGACCAACACCCTGCACAAATGGCTGTCTGATATTTTCTTGAAAACCTCCAGCAATTGAACATTCACAACTCTGGGAGGCAAGCTTGTTCTCACTGTTAAAAAATTCCTACTTAATTCCAGGTTGAATTTTTCTTTGACAGGTTTTCACCCATTTCTTCTTATCCTGCCCGTAAGTACTTTGGAGAATAAGTTGACCCCCTCTTCTCTGTAATTGCTCCTCAAGTACCAGAAGACAGCTATCATGTCACCCCCAATCCTTCTGTTCGTTAGACTAGACACATCTATTTTTTCGAATTGTTCATGGTACGGTATTGCCTCCACACCCTTTATCATCTTTGTTGTTCTTCTCTGAACTCTTTTTAGAGTCTCAGCATCTTTTTTATCATAACAACTAGACCTGGACACAGTTTTCCAAGTGTGGCCTCACTAGTGTGCAGTGTAAAGCAGTACTATAACATCTTGTAATCCCTCTGTTGATCCAGTCTAGGACTCTACTTTATTTTTTTCACAGCTGCAGCACACTGCTGGCTCATACTTAAATGGTGGTCCATCAGGACACCAAGTTCCTTCTCACAGGTACCACCTATTCTATACCTGTGCATTTGGTTTTTCTTGCTTAAGTACAGAACTTTAATTTTCTCACCACTGAACTTCATCTTGTTGTATAGGGCCTAGTACTCAAAGTTTGCCAAGATACTTCTGAATCTTAAGTCCATCTTCCAAAGTTCTGGCAATTTGTGATTATTGCACCCCAAAACTTTCTACCTTGGATCCCTTTCGAGTGTGCTGACGTTCTGTGAGTTCTGGGATATTTTTCAGTTATCAACTTATTTTCCTAATACTCATTAATGAGAGGACTAATTGTACGTAGTGATTAATGGACTAGATTATGATTGAAAAACTGTTGTCTTAGCTTGGCAACTTTGACCAGTCATTCTCTCTCTGTGCTAAAAAGAAGGCAAGAGCAAACTGCTCCTGAAAATGCCTAGATAATTTGTTTATGTAGTTGCCTGGATTTCCCTAAAAAAAAAAAGGTTGGAAGTGTGAAAGAAACTAGACAGCCACTTGTCTGAAATGGTATAGGTTCTCCTGCTTGAGCAGGGGGTTGGACTAGAAGACCTCCAAGGTCACTTCCAACTCTATTCTGATCAATTGATTGATGGAAGGAAATGTTGCAAAATTTGATTGAGAATGTGGTGGGACTAATGTTGTGACAAGAATACTGATTGATCCCTTCCTTGAAATATGGAATGCAGCAGGTGTGCTTATTGAACACCTTTCTCCGCAAGAGTAAGATGTTTTTTGATGTTTGAAAGAGCTTTAAAAATGTTGTTCTTTTCTCAGACATTGAACTGAGATGCTAAATAAGCCTTGTTGTGCAACTGAAAGTTGTACGTTTATTAGGATCTCAGCTGAATTATATTAATAATGTTGCAGTTACTTTTATCTGAAGAGGTGTTGATTATTATGATTTTAATTGCTTTTAACTGTTCAGTGTTGTAGAAGCAAGATGTGCAGCCATATAAATAATTTAAAGGAACAAATATATTGATTTGGCAGTGACTCATACTATATTTCAGTAACAAAAACTGTTGTTTGGATTCTGTGAGTAACCTCACAAAGAGCCAATAGAATGGTAGACAATGATGGAATACAGAATAAATCTTTATCTCTCGCCTGATCAGAAAGTTATGTCATGCTTAATTCATTGGATGCATACTTTCGACTTTGTCTGCTATGTACTCTGTAACTATGATACTGTTATCTTCAAGAAGCTGCCCTCCTGCTTTATAAAACAATATGAATGTCAGACTGCTTTGCATCAAAATAATAGCCGTTGCTATTGCTTTATCTTCCTTCTAATACTTTCTCTGCAGTATCAACCTGTACTTGCAAGAACTTTAAAGCAGCTTCTTCTCTCCAAACCACCACACATGGGACTTCTGATGGACAGTGCAGCGCTGAAACAGCAGGCTCGGGAATCTCCCAAGCCAAGTTGTTTTTACAGCTAGTAGATCAGGTCGGTTCCAGTCCAGGACCTGAATCCTAAGTTGCCCCGGAGAGGCAGGAGGGGATGTTCTGCGGTCTCAGGGAAGGTGGTGACCGCCGTATGAGTAGGAAGCAATCCCTCAAAAATCTATGAAGCTGGGCTGCGACATGTAGGCGCAGACAAGCTGAGAAGCAAAAAATCAAGTGGTTTGTGCAAAACGCACAAATTGGCATACAGACACCTGGGTGAGTCTTAAAGATTTTTACTACGGAAAAGGCTGCCTGATTAATAAGAAGATTTAGAAGGGAATGAGTACCCAGAAAGGGAAAAGATGGCGACTAAACACAGAAGGGTCTATGGACTTTACTAAGTATTTGGAATTGAAATTTAACTCTAGAAGAGATATTCAGACCAGTATTAAAACTAAAAAAGATTTTATTCCCATGTTCTACATCGGAAAAGGTTACACTTGTTTTGGATTTTTAAGAACTATGTATGTTTGAAAAGAAGTGAATCAGCATTTGGATCTTAAAAATACACGTGACACTGAAAAAAAGCATCTGTGAGCTATTTTTGGAAGTGAATGTAAACATTGGGACTTAAAGAGAAACGAAAGTTTGAAATGTTGTTGCAACTGAGTACACTAACAATAAGGCAAAAGGGAAAAGATAGCATTTTTACAGATTGTGGAAAAAATGTTTCATCATTATGCCTAGGAAACTGATTTTAAATTGAACGGACAGAAAGACTTGTTTGCACAAAATCTAAAAGAAGAAGGAGTTATTATAGAAAAAGAGGGTATAAAATTGGATGAAACAGGGGGTTGCAACAATACTCTGAAGAATGGATGAAGTTTGAAGTGGAAAGATTGGAATATTACACAGAACTTCAAAAAGTTGCCAAGGAAAGACAAGAAAAAGCAGTGTCAGCCATACTGATCAAATTAAAGAATAACACTGGACAAATGAGCATGAAAACATACTTGAGAAGATGCAATGACTTAACAGAAGTACTTTTGGGATATTGAAGAAAGACAAGAGGAGAAAGTATCAGAAGATGGAGTGGTGTAGAATTAAGACTGGAAGGGAAAGAAGCTCAAATACGAAAGTTATGGAGAAATTTTAGACAGATAAAAATATTGTAAATGAGGATTAATTTTAGGAAACCTTACTGGCAACTCAAGAAATAAATTTAAATTCTGAATATTTATGACAAATTAAGAAATTTGATATAATTAAAAATTATATATTAAAGTTGTTAAGAGGGATAAATCAGGAAGGGTGCTATGAAATATTATTTAATTGGTTGAGGATATTGAACATTGATTTTTTTTTAAGGAAAATAGATTTGATTTAAAAGTAAAAAATAGGATTTTGTTTTTGGTTAAGAAATATTAAAAGAAGATAAATTCTGCCATTGCTTAGTGACTTAGATAAAGTAATTATAAAAATGGTAATAAGCCAGAAAGTTCAAGATGTTTAAATTGTTTTAAAAAAAGTTAACTAATGGAGTGATAAATTTTCCTATTCTGTGATAAAAATTGGTAATAATGCAATAAGTTAGTGATTTCTTTAAGATTGTGAATAAAGTGTGAAAGTATCATTGCAGAAGGTTTTAGAAGGCATGGGTAAAAACCTGAATAGATTAATAGATAAAAGTATTTTAAATGTAGTTTCTTATATGTTAATTTTAGAACCTTATGGGTAAATCAGGATTGGAGTTTACGGCCCATCGACATAATGAGTTGGTCTTTTTTCCCCTTAGGGTATTTTATAAAATATGAAAGAATAAATTTGCAGAGATGGTAAACGAGACTGTAGGAGTAAGTATGAAATAATGAAAAATGTTTGAAATGTATACCATTGTCTGAGGTCAAACAAAAGACGTAACCATTATTTTTTGTTTTTCTTTTTGTTTTGAAAATAAATAAATATTAATATTTTAAAAAGAAGCAACCACACATAAAAACCACATTACAAGAGATTTGATTTGTTGACCAGAAACTGCCTAGGTCTTAGCAAGTGCCCACTTTTCATAGTTTTCAAGAGCTTTTCTTTAGCTGGCTGTGCAATGACGATGAATATTCTTTATAAGTTAATTATAAAATGTTGACAGTAAGTCTCTCTATATTAATCATTTTAAATTGTTCTCATCAGTTTTAATATCACATATTTTAAGTGCTTGAAGTTTTAATTTTTCAGATTCCCTTTTCAAGCCTGTAAATATCAAATGCATATAATTTTTTTTCCGAGAGAGAAAGAATTTCTTTAATGTCAAAATAAGTTTTGTGTGATTGCGAATGGAAAGTGAAGTCTGTTTCTATCCCATGCTTAGTCTGCCAACATCTTACAATTGCCTAATACTGTTTACGATTTTAAATGAATCCCAATCACGACTGTTTAGTACTAATATCATTTTGCTGTATCTTCTCACATAAGCACTCGTGTAAACTCATATCTTATAAAGTTTTGATGTTGATTTCTTTGAGATATGCCAGGGAGGATGTGCTCTGAATTAGTTTTGCTTTCCTTGATGTTACGCCTTTTAACTAGTATGCAGATAGGGTTTATCTCTATGTGTCTGTTGATGGCTGATTTGTTAGAATGCTAGACTCCCAGAGATTCTCTAGTAGTATTTTGGGTTTTGACTTGATCTAAAAATGTCAACAGTTTTCCAGTTGAAATTGTGGTTGAATTTGTTTCTATATTGAGAGATGAATTTTCTGACTGTCACCTTGTGGGCATATTCTGCCAATCTTCTACCTATCTGTCCTACAAAATGACAGTTATAATCTTTACAGCAAATCTTGTAGATGACTTTTTTTTGTTCTTTGGTGACTGGGCCTTTGAGTTTGCTTAGGATTTTGGGAGGGAATTTGTTGGTTTATACGGTACAACAATATCAAGAGATTGTAGTACTTTGCTGGTTGTTTTTGATGGAAGCAGGAAAAAAACAGTTCGGAGCACATTCCTCTCTAGTAATCAACACCCAGATGAACAGGACCCAGTTATCTACACGATCGCATTCTGCCAGCCAATACCTCTCACCGACCGGTCCGTTCCCACAGAGAGGGCCTCCTCAGGCAATGTCGGCTGGCGACCCCCAGGGGGAGAGCCTTCTCTGTGGCGGCTCCTACCCTCTGGAACGACCTCCCCACAGA
>JANHFO010001422.1:0-13037 GCA_032468095.1 Pareas carinatus
GTCCTGCAGATAACTGGGTCCTATGCCATGGAGCGCTTTGAAGGTGGTAACCAACACCTTGAAACGCACCCGGAAGACCACCGGCAGTCAGTGCAGCTCGCGCAGGAGTGGAGTTACGTGGGCACGCCCACTCGCTCCAAGAATCCCACGCGCGGCCACAATCTAGTTATTATAGACTGGTTCTGAAATGCAAAAATGTGTTATAAATCTATCATAAAGCTTTTTTTGCCTAAATTATTTCGCAGAGTTAAATTCCATAACCATAGCCCTAGTAGTGGCAGGAGATTCATACTTTCTGATTTACAAAATTATGTTAATGTAATCGTACAATAAAGTAGAATTAGCTCATATAGTTGTTTCATCCTTGGTTTGGAGCTTTAGTTGGCTGTCAGATGGTACTTTTTGTTTAGATAACTTCAAAGGGCTGACAGCTAGGCAGATTGAAGATTATAGGATAAGATAATTAATGTGGAATTCATTGCCAGGCCCTCATGGTTGTTATTTGGCTCAAGCTGCTCTCTTTTCTTATCTACTTTTCTACCTGATGCCAGGATGACCTTCTGGTGTTCATTAGATGTTTCATCCTGTGATCCTATCTGGATACTTATTGCATAGACCTGACAATTCAATTCTACCAGCCCAAGCTGAATTCAATATATCACAGTTGGCTCTGTTTGGGATTATTATGAACAACTACAGTATGGTCATGTAAAACTCAACAGATCTGGAATACTAGCTTTTTCATGAAGCTCCAATTGCAAAATAACTAAGAAACATCAAGAAAAGTTGAGGATATTTTAATAAATTGCAGCAAAAGTAAGTTTTGGTTGGCTGTTGATGAGAATAGGAGAACTTTCTTCAACTATTTCTAAAAACCTGAGATATGAGGCTCCCAACATGGTTTCTGGAACTTCACAGAAATGTACAGTACAGAAGCAAATTGTCCATTCCCCAGAGTTTGGGTAGGGCTATACCTTTAATCCCTTGCCAACCCTTGAGGTAGATTGGCAAAGAACAGTCTGGTTAAAACAGCAATAACCCCAGCATTCATTGGCAGAGGCCACAGTGATGGGGAGGGTAGCTTTCAAACAGTTACAACTGCCTTCATCTTTCATGCCTTTAATACATAACCAAAATAGAGAGTAAGGAGTCTGCAGAAAAAATTTGCAGATGTTTACAACTCTGCATGCTTAACAGGTGATAACAAGACTTCTCGTGGTATATTGCAATGACACCTGTGGATTAGTCAATGTAGAAGATGAGTCAATGTGGAATGCATTATCAAAAGGCACATAATTGAAAACTAGAGGTATAAGACAAATCTTTCACATTTCCTCTTGCAGTGGCAATAATGGACATTGCCTTTCAGCTTTGATATGATTGTAAAGGCTGCATGATAGGGTATCAGGATGCATGGCCAGGAGCAGTATTTATTTTCTAAGGGGCATGAGTCAGTTACTCTCTTTGATGTTTCTGGCCCCAATTATATTGTCTTACTTACTTCAATCTTTGTGGATGCCAGAAGTCAAAAACAACTTGGTGGCATTCAATCAATCAATCACCACTCACTCCAACTACTTGTTATATTGCTTTTCTTCATTATACCATAGGGAATTCAATCTTAGCCAGAAGTGGGCAATTTTATTTTTTTCCCTTTTTTAGTAGGGCAATGACATACCAGAAGTGGTGGAAGTTGGGATATCCAATTCATTTTAAACCCATTTCAAACACTGCAGTTGTGGTTGTATGATTAATTTATTCCTAAAATTTGATCTGGCTTTGGAGTATTAGGAGATAACTCAAAAATTTCTGGGAACACTACAGTTTTTGATTTTCATGTGGACCAAAAAAAGAAGTACACCCAGATGGTATTTGAGTTTCATGTCCAACTTGTCAACTAAAGTTTCCCAACATCATCTAGTAGGTTTTAGAGTTGAATAGATTCCAGATGGAGGAATCCAAAAATTTAAAAATGGCAGAATTTATTAGCAAAAACTTTGCACATTCAACTCTATATCACAAAAAAGAATTCTTATGCTGAGGTTTGGCAAGTTATGCACATAAACAGCTATAGAAAATCTAGCAGAAAAATATATACAAAGTTGTTTAGTTAAGCGTTTCTACCAAGTGAACTCCAACAATATACAATAGTTACTATATTATCACTGACTTTGTTTATATTTACTTTACTGATATTGCTTGTATATAATAATCACTTCTTAAGATAAAAATCTAGGTACTGTTTAAAAAGCTGCAAAACCTCCAGTAGTTCTTTCAATTTACCTCAGCTTTCCAATTTGCATCATTAAATAACTTCATTTTCTCCCCTCACAATGCTATTTGAACCCTAAACTTTCCTATGGGAAGGATTCCTAGGGAAATATGGGAATAATTGGGCAGAGACTAAATGTTCTTCTGAACTCAACTGATTTGTGGGGGAAATTACAGTAAAAAATCACAGTAAAAATTAAAGTATATTTAAAGTGTATCTTTTAATATACTTTACTATGTTAATAACTGAGGAATTCTGGGAGTTAGTCCACACAGCTTAAAATATATGAGGTTGAGAAATGCTGCTCTAGTGACAGAAAATTGGTCATATGACGTTTCCCCCCACCCCTCCTTGGTCTTTCACTGAACTCCACCAAGTTCTCCCAGAGCCTTATGGTTATGCGCAGCAGTTTGCAAAAGCCCTTATATATCATAAAGTAGCAATGTCTTGAAAGGAGCAACCACTTGCAATCATTGCATGCTGGAAATCTGCTTTGTGATGAATTTCAAAGTGAAAAAGGAACACCAAGTACATATGAAAACTGAGGCAAATGGAAAGTCATTCTCAAGAAAAAAAAGGCTGGCTGTAGCCTTAAACGTTAGTGAAAACGGTTTCCAGACCATGAAAGAAATAACGAGGCATTAGCAGAGCAATTGACATGAAAATGGAAAACAGTATCATCATCTGACACCTGCTTCAACAGTGAGGACCAGAGTCTGGCCTTTTAAACATCATCTTTTCCCCAGATGCTGCCAAAATAAGAGGGATTTTTTTTGTGTGCTTGCACAAGCTCTAAAAGTCTGCTTTATGTTGAGAAAAGACCTGGCAGCTGAAATGGGATTTTGGCATTTTGTTTCATAAAATACAGGATCTTCGACTTACAACCATTAGTTTAGCAACTGTTCAGCTTTACGACAGCAGTGAAAAAAGTTATTTACAACCTGTTCTCACATTTATGACCATTGCAGCATTCCTCATGGTCACATGATCAGAATTCAAGCACTTGGCAACCGGCTTGTATTTACAATGGCGCAGCTTCCCAGAGTCATGCAATCACCATTTCTGACCTTCCCAACCAACTTCCAAGAACTAAGGTTAGTGGGGGAAGCTATATACTTCCATGCATGTTTCACTGAACAATTGCAGTAATTTACTTAACCATGGCAAAAAAAGGTTGCAAAATCAGATTCAACTCATTTAGCAACCAGTTGGAGTCAAAAATTAAAAGCTATCCATTATCACAGCATAGCCTAAAATTCATTTGCTTTAAAATACAGAAGTCTCCAACCTTGGTCCCTTTAAAGCTTGTGGACTTCAGCTCCCAGATTTCCCCAGCCAGCATGCCTGGCTGAGGAATTCTGGGAATTGAAATCCACAAGCCTTAAAGGAACCAAGGTTGGAGACCTCTGCTTTAAAATATAATTGGGGTACCAACAAGAGCACATTAATCACTGAAGAATTAATTTATTCAAGTAGCAAGTAAATGTTCTGTTCCATCCAGGAATGTTTCAACATTTTGTGGACATAAAATAAACATGAAATAAGATTTTGTTCATCAGACAAGAAAACATAATCTCTCCATTACTTTGGTTGCCTTAAAGAAAAGCATCATCAGCTAAAATGCAGTTGGAGGATCACTTTCTTTGTTCAGAGTGGCCTGCAGAAGTTCCCAAAATATACCAATTACATCAACACAATTATGGAGTTTCATATCCAATTAAAGTTCTTCTGTTAACTGGCATTACTTTAGTGACAGGAAATCTTAGTGACGGAGTAGTATGAAAGTCTAAACATCTTTATTTTGTTCTTTTTCTCCAGCCCCCCCCCCCACAAAAAACAACCCCCAAACCCCCTCTCTGCTATCCATATCATGAGAACAATTTCCCCGCCCCCAGCCTGACCACCACTTTGCCTGTACTTGTCTTCATGGCTGTTGAAAAGTCATGACAATGATGGCAGCTTCTAAAGCAATGAACACATGTCCCTTGGGCCAACCCACCCACAGCAATAAATCTTTTCCCCTTTCTTTTTTCAGTCATCAGCAAGCCTGCCCATTGTTTGGCAACTCAGCTTCCTGTCCCGGTACAAATGAGAAAACAAACAGCAGGTCTGGGTGGCATCTGTTGAGCTAGAAGAGAGAAAGCATCAAAGGAGACAAGGAGGGTGGAGGCAGATACCAAGAGTCAGTCGCTTTGTAGTCCTCCATCAACATCCGCTCCCTTTCAATCAGTATTTATTCAGCACAGGTAGCAGACAGGTTATCTGGCCCTGTTTGCATCTCTCTCTCTCTCCCCTCCATCGCAAATAGCTCCTTAAAATACAAAAGCTATATACCGAAATAGTTACTCATATCATTATTCTAGCTGTTCTTTTTTGCAATATATTAACCAAGCAGACAGGTCAGCAAATCAAAAATATTCTTAAGTTGCTGCTCCTCACCCTGTTTCTGATGAATCAACCACATTTTATTATAGTTTTTAACTGTTATGCACATAGCTACATTGTATTTAAAATAAATAATACATAAATAAAGCACACATAATATAAACAATATATCAATAAAAAATTAAGTGTAAGTGTATTTGTAAGTGTACTGTAGGTGCATACTCAAAATGTGTATTTTACTTACTTTCTTATTTGTGCGCTTATTTTAAATATTTCTCAGACATCATTAGCTAACTTATAGAGAGATAAGGATAAAACATCTGTTCCAACTTACAGGTGATAAACATTGAAATATAACCATGCTATGATAAATATTAGTTCTTTTTTTAAAATGGCAAAAAACGAGGCAAGACAAACTGTAGATTGCAAGGCATTCTTACATGATGGGCGGTTATTGAACACTTGTGACTGGATTCACCAAGTGCCTCTCAAAGGAAGGCAAGAAAGAAGCACTTTCAAGGCTGATCTTAAAGTCTGGACAGTGCAATATGGCTGAAATAGAAAAGATTACATCCTGCTTCAGGTTTCAAATACCCATTCAAATACAATTGCTATGGAGATTAGCTGTTTACTCAAAGTTAAGGATATAACAGCAGATAAGGAAAGGGATGTAAGCCAAAATAGAGTCTCTGAAAAAGAAAGCTTGTCTGGGTGGTTTTGTCTTCAACAGGAACATGCAAAACCCACTCCAAAGTTCAGAAAACCAGGTAAGGGTTGTCAGCCAGTTCAGTGGTCAGAGTTCACAACCAGAATACACAAGAACGTCACAAAGGAGTGCAATATCATACAGTTGATTCCAATGAGGGATCCTGGGTTAGAGTTGCCTCTTCAGCTGCCTTTAATTAAGGGATTTACTCCCTTGCTTGGCAAAGAGCATTATAGACAGTCTTTGCTCTGCTCTTCTCTTTACTTGGTGGAGGGGGGGGGACTGGGAGACCTGATGTCACCTTAATCTGACTCTTCCAGCTGTTCAGGTGGTGCTTGCTTTTGATCAGTCTCAGATGATTCTTGTCTTTATATCTCCAGAGATTGACATTCCACAAGTTCAGCTGGAACAGCTTTTTCAGAGTAGGCATGTGAGTCCTGGGCCATGATAGGCTACCTTTCCTTTCAGTTCAGTTTATTTCCTAGAAAAAATGTCTTCAAGGTGTGGTTAGAAAAGTCAAGATCATAGTTGTGATGGTGTGATCAAAGACCACACATAAAGAACGGGAAGAGCTTCAATTGCATTACTGTCGCTCCCAGGTTGACTTTTTATAGCAATAGTAATAGGACTTAAATTTATATATCACTTTATTGTGGTTTACAGCACTCTCTGAGCAGTTTACAAATGTCAGTATATTGTTCCCAGTAATCTGGGTTCTCATTTTATCGACCTCTGAAGGATGGAATGTTGAGTCAACCTTGAGCTCCTCAAGATCGAACTCCAGGCTGTGGGCTGAATTAGCTTGCAATGCTGCATTCTAACCACTGTGCCACCAGGACTCTTTATACTATACCACAAGATTCCCTTGTCTTCTTATGACCCCATTAACATGTCCATGTACTATTTTTGTTGTTATGAACGTGCAACCTTTCCAAAATCATCCCAAATGGTACCAGTGTATACAGTACACGGGTAAAATAGCTAGCATGTTATGGGTATGGGTAGAAGATGCAGCAGTGGACAATGTATCTTATATGCTATAGGACTTTTGTTTTCCATACAACTCTCTCAAATCAACAATATATTCTGCTAGTCAAATTTTTGGACCATCTTCAAAGGCAACACTGCAGAAGACATCATAGTACTGAAGCCTGGATATAAAATAGCAATAAATAAACACAGTTTTGCTGTTTACATTTTTCTAATTTGCATTTTCAGAACCAGTAGGTGAAGGTCAATTTATTTTTCAGTTTGGAGGGGCAGGGGGAGAAGAGTGAAACTAAGTCAGATTCATCCACTACTATTTCAATGATTTCTTTATACAGACTTGCAAGTAGACTAAATAGTATACTCTCAAAATCACTTTGCATTGGCCTATCTGTTTCAGTATATTGAAATAGCATAGTATTTTCCTTTATTGTTTTTTTTAAAGTCACCAAGCATTTAGATGCCATTTTTCCATAATGTGGTTTGACTAGTTGAATTTGTTGGCACATCCCTGCCCTCTAGAATTGCCTCACTTTTGGAAAACCAGCACCAGGCAATCTATAGGTGGAAACAGAATGGAAAATATGAGGTTGCCATTTCATTCCTCACTAGCGTTTGTCTCTGCAGTATGTCAATTACCTGAAACCACAAACATCCAGGCGCGCTTGAAGTCTCTAATCAACAAGATATTGTCAAATATAAAAGTAATCCCACAAATTAACCCTCGGGCACAATCCTCCAGATTTAAGATGGAATTTGCAAAATATGGGATTTCCCAAGGTTATTAAACTGGCACAGGGTAACAGCCGTTCCAAGGCTAGTTTGTTCTCTAGAGCAGTGCCTCTCAACCTCTGCAACTTTTAAGATTTGTCAACTTTGATTCCCAGAATTCTAGGGGGCTGAGGAATTCTGGGATTTCTAGGAGTCCACATGCATTAAAATGGCTGAGATTGAAAAATACTAGAGGAATAAGAAAAAGTTAGCAAAATTTAGCTTTGTTCTTCTGTTTTAATCTAATGTTATTAGAGTATTGACACTGTATTATTGCCATTTAACCTCCATCCTCATATGCTTTATATAAATTTAAATGTCTTTCTATGAAAATCGCATCTACAATGATTTTTAGTAGCAGTTAAAAGATTCTGGCCAAATCATCGGACAATGTTAATCTTTTTATTTATATTGGATAAAACACTGTTGGAATAGTTAATTATTTCTGTTCCCTCTATCACTGATTGTTCTGCATGTGACTATTTAAAGTAAAAAAAATAATGTTTATGTTTCTTTTATTTATTTATTTTTAAATAAATTCAAAACTTCTAATTATTCTTTGGGTGATTGGTTTGTTTCGCAAAGGAGTGGGTGATTGCTCCTAATTATCACAGTTTAAAACAAGAAGGCCCAGGAGATGGCGCCATAGAATGAATTCAATTACCGTATTTTCATCTTTTTCTTCTTTTACTTGCCCCTAAGTCACACAGCTGTGTGAGCCCTATTTATTTCACATGCCAGAGTTAACAAGGAGGACACCAAGTAAAGGCATCCCTAGGAAAATGAGTGATATCAGCAATAACTACCAGTCACTTTAAGGCAGGTATATGGGGCCAACATGTGTTAACCCAAAGAATTCTGGGAAAGAATTATAAAAAATGGAGCTTGTGATTTATGGTTTTGACAGTTAGAAAAAAACTGGGCAATAGAAAAAAAGGGAGTTCTTTTTATAATCATAAAGTCAGTGTTGATATTGTAAATATATTTCAATCTTCTGCAGAAGAAATTGGAACCTTCTTTTTTCTATTTCTTTTCATTCTCTCTGCATTTTGTCTTTCTTTGTTTTCTCTCGCTGTTTTTAGTTTGTATTAGGTTTTATGTTCTTTGTAAAACCTTGAATAAAAAGTATTTAAAACAAAAATAAAAGATTCTGGGAAAGGAGATTAGAGACCTCAGATCTTTTATTCTGCACGCTCAGCTGTGCAGCTGCAAACCTGCTTTGCTTGAGGTATATCTTTTCAAATTTATCATAGAGTCATATTCAGGAAAGTCAACAAAATATAAGGAAACAGATACTCGTGCATGCAAATGGCCAGTGTGTGTCAATTTTAGATACCCTGTGGTCTCACTAATGGCATACATAGATACTCTTCTTCCACTGGAAAGTGTTTATGTTGTTTCTAGAGTTGATGATAGAATTAAATGCAGGGAGATTTGGAGTTAATAAAATTAATGATATATTTTATTCTATCAATTGTTATTAAAATACCACATTAATAATAAAAATTTATAAATGGAAAAAGAGAGCAAAAATAAAACTGAGATTACTAATAAATATATACATATATATATTAAGGAGAAAAGGCTGTTGGGCATCCAGATTCAATAGATTATAAAACATCTGCAAAAGGCTTTTCTTTAGATTAAGGTAATCTGACAAAAAATCCTGTTTTATTAAAAATAACCCTCAAAAAATTTTGAATAAAACTGTCCTTAATTGAAGAATTATTCAAGTTCCTCTTTCGGTTCATGTAATTTGCCACATTTTTTTTTTTAAAAAAAAACAGTGCCAAAATATGAGGCAAAATATCTTAGTACGGGGGTGTCAGACTCACCGTCATTGCGGGCCAGTGTCACCGGCGCTGCAGGTGTGGCAGCCCGTTCTCCCCCTCCCCCACCGTGATACCCTGGACATCTCCATGGACCCCCAAGACCCCACTACAGACCCCTGCTGCAACAACTGCCTACCCCTCGATGACCACCGATGGCCCCCCATGACTAAAGACCTCTCTACATGTGCCATCACCCCCACTTCCAGGGAGCGCCTTACTCGCTGTCATGTCTGGCCTGTGGGCCAGATGCAGACAATCCGTGGGCTGTATTCAGCCTGCAGGTCACCTGTCTGACATATGTGCCTTACTCATGTAATATTTCTGAATTTTGGAGGATTATCCATATGACTAGTAGAGGGCAACAAAGGCATACCAAAAACTCACTCTTTCCTGCTTTTCCATGTTTGTCTTAGAGATCTTAGCAGCCCCGATCTGATAATCCTAGATGATGATAACAAGACATGATATCTAATTTATACTGCCTGATTTTCTCAATCTACAAATGCCAGAAACTGTACTTGGGTTTCCAGTATGCAATTTAAGCAGAGCATAAGTTCCTCCCAGAAAGGATAGGGTAGAGCATTAACATAAAGAAAAGAATTCTCTCGTCATAATTTCCTTATCTCCATAAAAGGTAACTCCTGTGTTTTGGGTCTCTGGATGGTTTTCTGGCTCCAGTCCCAGTGAATGAATGAAATCTTTATTCTTTAAACTTAAAATTTATTATGGTCAAAGATCATCATTGAACACAATATAAAGCCCATTGCAAAAACCTAAGATGCAGATTCTTAACAGAGAAAAGTTGATTTTGCAGCAAAGGATTCCTTCTGAACTTGCTGGATAGTTTCTATGGTTTAATTTGTCGTGTCAAAACAACTTTGTTATTATTGTTCTTTTTGTTATTTATTTTGTCATTAATATAGTATATAGATGACAGGTTAATAATTTGCAAATATATTTTGTAGTTTAAAAATGTTTGAGGCCTGTTTTGCAAGGGGTGGAAAACTAATATTTTGGTATTAATCAGTATTCAACTAGGGGGATAATATGTGTATACGTGTTAGTTTTTTTATTTTTAATGCACGTTTTTTCTCCATTTGCTTTTTTAAAAATAATTTTTGGGAGTTTTTTATTTTAACTTTTTTTGAATAAAATAAAAACTCATTTTTACGCACATTCACATAAACAGCAGATTCTTCATCTACATAAAAAAGTCAAATCATATACAAGAAAGAACAAAAGATCCTGAAAGTATTTTAGAAAATTGACCTTATAGATTTCCTCCCCCCTCTCAGCTAGAGTAATAATTGTCATCACATCCTAAATCTTATTCCCTATTTTCATATTAGCATTGCAAGATAACCTTTTCCCCAAACATCTAGCTTGTAAAATGGCCTTATTCTTTGCAACAAACTCAAAGTAACATCTGCACAAGTTTGACTAGAACCATATGACTGGAAATAATTTACACTCCTGAAGTCATGAGATAGTGATGGAATAAAGACAACATTTCTTGTTCATGTTCACTATCATCTTCCAGCACCAAACATTTAGCAGAAATATAAACAGACTTTCTGCTCAAGAGAATCATAGCAGCTCCTGACTCCATGTCTCTCTCATGAGCTTGTTAGAAGCATCCAGTCAAACCTATTAATACAATTATTTTCAAAAGTTATTTTTAAAAAATAGTTTTGCTCACCATTTGTCGCAAAACAGTCTGCTAAAATGCAAAAGTAACTAAAACTACAATAATACAACAAGGGAAAGTAATATGATCTCAAATGAATACATATGTGCATTAAAATAATAACAGAATTCATTAAAAGCAGCAATAAGACCAGCTACTAAAGTAACTAGAGACTAAAAAGGGATCATTTAAGTGAGTGCTGAAAAAATGACCTGATTCTTAAATTACAGGTAGTTTCATCAGGAGAAGGCATTCCTTGAAGCTTGCCAGTTGAAAGACACTTAGGACTTTGAAAGACTCTTAGGACTTTGAAAGACAACATCAGCATTTCATATTGCATCTGGAATAAAAGATACTGGTTGCCGGTATACAAATCCTTAAGACTGAGGAAATACATTCAGACTGGAAGACTGCACTTTACTTGCTGTATTCTTACACTGAAGCTACAAATAACATAGATCCAGAATTATAACTCCATGGAGTAATGGAATAAACGTTCTAGAGCTCACTGGCGAAGGCATCTAGGCATTGGCATTTGAATAATATAGTGGCGAATTGCTCAGTTACTGTTAAAGAAGCAAAGACATCTCACAAACACTTCCTATCAGGAGTAGCAGCATTTTCTTGGCATCTATAATAGTGAAAAGAAGTTGCTTCCTTGCAACAGACTTTCTAGCCATAGAAAAGCATTTTAATTCTCCACCTCACCTTTAAGTTCCTGTTACTTTATGAACGTCAAAGATACACTTTCTTGGATTATAGTTCATGCACCATATTTATATTTTTGAAAGTTGACTGAGCACATTTAGTGCACAGCAAAGGTGTCAAAGACTACAATCCTCATACAGAAAACAGAAGAAACAAAAGACTAGAGAAGACATGCAATGAAGCTTCCATGACAGCCAGGGATTGAAGTTCTTGCAGTGCTGGAGGAAGAAGGTGGGGAGGAGAGGCATTTAAGAGTACATCCCTCAAAGGAAAGCACAATGGCCAGAGACCAGGCATAGAGGTTGTTATCTACTGATCAAATCTCAGCCAGGATCTCAACCAGAGAGCCAGTTTGGTCCAGTGGTTAAGACACCAGGCTAGAAAGCAGGAGACCCTGAGCTGAAGTCCCGCCTTAGGCATGAAAGCCAGTTGGGTGACTTTGGGCCAGTAACTCTCTCTGTCTCAGTCCAACCCATCTCACAGGGTTTTTGCTGTGGAGAAAATACGAGGAAGAAGGAAAATGTGTTGAATATGAGTTATTTGCAAAAATGATAGAGGCAGGATACAAATAAATAAAATTACAGCAGTTGCAACATGGCATGTAATGTACATTCATTCCTATATTATATTTCTACAATGGGCCGTACCCTCTTGTTAGTTAGTTAGAATCAAAAGGTGATGATTGGTTTTAAAAACTCAGACTGCATTTCAAGTTGAATAACTGCTAAGGTTTACAGGACATTTACAAAAATAAAAATAAAATGCAAGCCAGTAGCATAACATATTGTCACAGTTTTATGCCAAAATCAATTCTCCCCTGCATCCAAATCTGGCCACAACTGGTCTCTGATGGACAATTTCATAAGAGCAAGCCTCACTTTGATGGTGAATTAACACTGCTACTCAGAACTTCAGTGGAAGGAATTTCTTCATGAAGATTTTCCTTGGAATTCAATTGAAAAATGGAAAGTAGAGAAGCCCATGTCCATTAAAAAAAGTAATTACACACTGAAAAACACACATATCCTGGGATTACCTCTTAATTTAGAAAGTGCAGGAAGATCTCCATACTCTGTCCATGAACAATTTCTCCAAAAATATATCTTCTCCAGAAAGGATTTTTAAGCAAATTATCTTTCATTAAAATGGGACAAAGTAATGCACAATTCTCCTTAAAAATGGAATATTATCCCTTGGCGTAATTCATTAGTTTACATCTAATGCCACCCAGAATCACCTTATAGGGCAGATGGTGGATAAACAAACAAACAAATAAATATCTAAGAAAGAACTACCCAGAACACCCTCTCCAAATCTGTGGAAATAATGTATAAGACCTATATTTTCAAGTACCAGAGCAGAGTTTCTCAAACTTTACATCTTTAATATGTGGGGACTTCAACTCTAAGAATTCCTCAACTAAGTTTGTTAAAATTGCCACACTGTACTAGAGCTACCAAAGTTAAGAAAGAAACTGCTATATGCAGAGTTGTCTAGATTAGAGAGGTCTATCCAACAACCTTGAACTGAACTCACTTAAAACAGTAGAAATGATAAATCGACTTTAGGAGAAACCAGTCTATCCTATCACCTCTCACAATATTAAACAATATATCAATAATAGAGACCTTCAAATTTCTAGGTTCTATAATATCCCAAGATCTAAAATGGTCAGCCAACATCAAAAAT
>JANHFO010001422.1:13137-30138 GCA_032468095.1 Pareas carinatus
TGTTTTTACGCTGTCAGGCGGCTTTACGCTATCTCGGAGCTGGCGGACCTTAAGAAAGTCCGTCTTTTCGGCTTTGCGGAGCCAACCGGAAGTCCACGATGTTTGCATTTTAATAACATGATGACATGATGAATGTACTTACGATTGTGACTTGTATTCATGATTGAGATCGCAATTTGCCAATTGCAGCTTATACGTACTTGACAAGATGAATGTACTTTATGACTATGAGTGTATCTTATGCTTATATATACAATTGATTATGCCTATATATGAAATGACTATGCTTATTTACACAAATGACTATGAATGTATCTTTGATTATAATCACAGTAGTTTATTGTATGTATGTAGGTATTGAGCATGTACACCGAAGACAAATTCCTTGAGTGTCCTGACACACTTGACAAAATAAATTTTGATTCTGATTATAAACAAATAAAATACATAGCTGCAAATTCAGTTTCAGTAAAACTAATAAGCTTTTTAGTTGATATACTTATGAGAGTTGCTGAATGGGAAGATACGTATTGTCTTACCCACAGATTTTTTTTCTGCCCATGTCCCTTTCTATCAGATTTTAAAACAATCCCTTTGCCCATGATTTTGAAATGTTCATTTCTGAGCCTGAGGCTCACAGGAGGTAATGAAACACAAAGAAGAGCAGGGATCTTCACATGAAGAGGGCGCTAAGCACAGTAAAAAAAAAAGCAACACAGAGGACTTGTGGCAAAGGGGCAACATGAGATTGGACAATGAGCTGCTCCAAGTCGTCTCTGTTGAGTAATGTTGTTAACTATTAGCAGATCAGTGCCCCTTCATCATCATCATCAGTTTTAAGGCAAAGCAAGACCAGCACTGAGTCTGTTACCCCTATCACTCTCAAATGGTCTAAAGCTGTTAAAAGTCCCTATCATTTGCCAGAATCTACACTGTGGTCAGTTTTAGATGATATAATTGAACTTTCTAATTGCTCTCACGTGATTTTATAGTCCTAGCTTTTTGCATAGTTAAAATGTCATTCTTTGATGATCATGGCAAGGCAACTCTCCCATTGAAAAAGCTCTGCTTTTTTGACTTGAGGGAATTCAACTGATATATTATTAGTGATTTCTTCTGAGTTGTTTTAGACATCATAATTACAATTAAAATTCATATGGTTAAATTAAAGGGAATACAGGAAAGCTTGTGATTTCTATCACATTGTTTGAATGGATGAAAAGCTTTGAGAGAACACAGTGGAATTTTCTCAAGTGAGAATTGATTAGTCTTCCTCACAATTCTTCTCCTCTTCTTCATTGTGTATTAGCAATTGCAATGTTGCAACCTTGTGTTTGCTAGGAAAATAGCTGTATTCAAACTTTGAACTAAATCAATAAGTGGTTTGCCTGTTATGGCAATCAATGAATACATCACTTGTGAATTGCAAACTATTGATGAACCCAGCCATCATGCCTACGTGAACAAACTAAGATTTAAAAATTTTGTGGTTTTGCAATGTAAGTAGTTAATTAGGAATATTGCCTCATTACAGTGCTCATCTGCTGCACATTGTGGTTTGGTGAGCAATTCTGGAATTGTAAATAATGATATTGTCATAATGAGCTTTTCATTTCATTGTTACTTTTGTCAGTTTTATTTTTAACAAAGTCTCTGCTGACTTTGGATCAAACAGTACAGAGAATTTCCATCCGTGCACGCACAACTGATTAATGAGAAACAACACCCATGAAGTTATCCATTCCACATCAACATTTTATCTTTGTTTTCTGCCTAGGAACAAATCTGAATATTTGTATTAGGGAGGAGCAGCAAAACTAGTCTTCCAATCAGCTTAAAAACAGATGTGAGACGCTAACATGAAAGTCCTGTGGCTTAGCCTTGACTTGGTGTATGGGACTTGAAGGCAGCATGATGCATGAGCTCCCAAAAACAATAAAACAGTCATCCCAGTGACCAAGCTTCCCTGAGCAATACTAGTTCTGCTCCATGGTGTTTATAACCCTAGTCAATTGCTTATGGGCATTAAACCTGAGGTGGTGTTAGTCACCTTTATACTCTTGTTTTTCATTCATCATACATCACTCTGAATTTTCAGATTATGTGAGGATATAAGAATTGTCTCCAAGCTGCTTTTTCAAAAGGCAACTGGACTGGTTTTTTTCTTTGAGGAAGAAGAAGACATTTAATTTTTCACCCAAGAAGCTTCATCAGTTGTGATTGATTGATGAGGAGATGGAAAGTTAGGCTCTGACTTCATCAGCTGTGACTGGATGGGTGGGGGATGGAAAGATAGGTTCAGAATCTATCCTTCAATCCCCTCACCATCCAGTCTCAACTGATGAACTTTTGGGGTGATAAGCAAAATGTCTTCTTTTTCTTTCTCAAGGAAAAACCAGCCTAGTTGCCTTTTGAAAAAACATCTTTGAGACAACGATGATCTGAATGACAGAGTATTGTGAAGTCAGGGATGGAAGTCTTCCTTCTGGTCAGCACCAGACGCTCCGCCCCCAGTTTCACGGGCTGGAAAGCTATGAAAGCTGATTGGCTGTCAGGGCCTTTCAAGGAGCTATAAAAGGCAATGACAGCTGGCCAGCCAGCTCGTGAGTTAGGAACTGTTCTGTTAAGAAATAAAGAGCTATTGAACACTTTCCTTCCCATCTGTCATTCTCTCGACGACCCATGCCTTCACTATACTACACTGGCGATGAGGTGATCGAACTGAGAAGCAGACCTACGGGACCGGCAGGAGACACAGCGAAACAACCGATTCAGCTGACACTCTGACCCAGGCAGCTGGCTTTTCCACTCGCCACGGCAAATCTCTGCACCAAGTGGCCATCATCCGACAGCCAAGACCCGACCAGCCAATCCCAGAGGAAAAAGACACGGCAAATTTGAAATCACCATGTCCACCAAGTACGACAAAGCCTCGGCAACATACCATGCTCCTGCGCCATTTAACTCCAAAACCGAGACATGGAAGCTTTACATGGAACGCTTCCATTGCTTCCTGCTAGCAAACCACTTGCTGGATCTTCCCGATTTAGAAATGAGGGCTGTATTTCTCAGCCATTGCGGGATGGAGGTCCTCGAAGTTGCCAAAGCTCTCACGGCGCCATACTCAATTCACTCAATGTCTTGGGATGATCTGATTACTAAGCTGAGAGCACATTTCGATCCATTACCATCGAAATACATCCAGTGGTTCAAGCTCAGGCGATGCATCCAACAAGATCGGGAATCCATCAACAATTTTGTGGCCGCTCTGTAGAGCTGCTGCACATTGCAAATATTTGGACCTTGAAAGCGGCATTCTAGAGCAATTTCTGTTTGGCCGCAGAGACAAAAACCTTCAGTGGCTCCTCCTAGCCATGGATGTTGACCTCACACTGGATCATGCTGTTAAGCTTGGGCAGTCAGCGGAGAACTCATCAGACACACCTTGCAAGCACCCATTGCTGAAGCCCAACAGAATCAGTCACCACAGGCCACTCAGCATATGGTGAGGACGATGAGACTCAAGATGGCGGAGAATGGGGAGTGTACAGGATGGATAGTCAGAGGAACTGGAGCAGGGTTTCCTGCACTGGGTGCGGCAGCCCACATTAGCGATTCCAATGCCATTTTAGAGATGCTCGTTGCCGATGCTGCAGCAAAAAGGGACACATCGAGAAGGTTTGCAGAGCAGACCAGCACCCCCGCCAGCCCGTCGCCTTCAACGCCAATTCCTCGCCAATCCTGAGAATTGCCAGAACACGCTCTGGCCCGAACTGCGTGGGACAAACTGGACCCCAGAAGCTACCAGCATGCCCCCCCCAGCACCCAGGAGCAGCAGAGCCAAACCACCGGCACAACGCCCAGAGACCTGCCAAATTCATATTGCATCTGCAAACGCACGGCAGGTGATAAGCTTAAAACCATTGTGAGCATCGCAGGAACCAACATTGTCATGGAAGTGGACTCCGGCTCCTCAGTGACAATCCTCTCGTGGGAGAGCCTCCTAGCAGCTATCCCGACTGTACAGTGACAACACCTGTCCCCCACTGCCACTCGACTCACCGATTACCAGGGCAACAGGATCCAAGTCCTCGGTGAGATTCCCTTGCCAGTGGCCTACAATCAATTCAAGGGGACCCTGACAGCACTGATCATCAACAGGGGTCTCCCTGACATACTGGGGCTAGACTGGTTCCGCGCCCTGGGCCTCACTGTGACAGGTCTCCAAGAAGACTATAGAATGCAGACAAACGACCTGGACGAGCTCATCCGAGAGTTCAAGGATGTTTTCTGGGCAGGTACAAGGGAACCCCCATCCATTTTAACCTAGACCCCCCGGGTACCCGCTATCAAGCTAAAGCTGTGTAGGGTTCCATTCACACTGAGATCAGCCATTGAACAGGAGTCAGAAAAATTGACCAAACAGGGGATTCTTGAGCCGGTAGACCATGCCAAATGGGAAACACCCATAGTCACACTCTTGAAAAAAGATGGTTCCATACGTATCTGCGCTGACTATAAGTGTACTTTAAACAAGGCCTTACAGCGGAGCGCCTATCCTGTGCTAATTGTGCAACATCTACTGCACTCTCTGGGGCCAGGAAAAGTCTTCGCCAAATTGGATTTAGCCCAGGCATACCAGCAACTGCCTGTAGATGGCGACACCGCGGAAGCTCAAACTCTTGTCACCCACAAAGGGACTTTCCGGTGCAATAGACTCCAATTCGGTGTAAGCGTCGTCCCCGGAATATTTCAAAACATAATGGAAAGGCTGCTGGGAGATATTCTGGGGTAGCTCCCTATTTTGACAACATCTTAATAATGGCAGCTGACACATCAGAATTGCATGACAGACTACGTCTCATCTTATCTAAATTCAGAGAGGCTGGTCTCAGGGTTAAGCGTGAAAAATGCCACATTGGGGTAACGGAAGTCATTTTCCTCGGCTATAGGATAGATGGGCAGGGGATACATCCTATTCATGACAAAGTCAGGGCCATCAGGGAAGCCCCAACTCCCCAAAACAAGACGGAACTGCAAGCTTCCCTGAGATTGCTTAATTTCTACGGGTCCTTCTTAAAAGGCAAGGCAACCCTAGCGGAACCACTGCACAGACTTTTTACCAAAGGCAAGGTCTGGAAATGGGGAACCCATGAGCAAAAAGCATTCCAAGATGTTAAGGCCCTACTAACGGAGGACTCACTATTGGTGAAATTCAACATTAACCTCCCAGTCAGCCTCGCGGCTGATGCTGCTCCCTATGGAGTAGGGGCAGTACTTAGCCACGCACTTCCCAACGGGTTGGAAGCCCCTATTGCGTTCTTCTCCAGGACGCTAACCCCAGCCGAATGCAATTATAGTCAGCTAGACAAGGAGGCACTCGTCCTTGTAGCTGAGGTTAAGAAGTTCCACAAATATCTATTCGAAAGGAGATTTCAGATGATTACAGATCACAAATCATTCCTGGGATTATTGGCAGGAGACAGGCCTACCCCACTGGCGCTATCGCCTAGGTTCACCAGGTGGATCATTTCCCTAGCCGCCTATGACTACCAGCTAACACACCGCCCAGGTTGTGCCATCTCGCATGCTGATGCTTTGAGCCACTGCCCCCTGCCCGACACCTCAGTCGACCAGCTTCAAGACCAGCCTGTCCTTCTGTTTGACCTATCATCCCCAAACTTGCTGACTTCTATGCACATCGCACGGTCAACACAAAAGGACAAGACATTGCAAACTGTCTTGAACTGGGTCTGGAAAGGGTAGCCAGAGGAACTGTAAGGAGACTCTTTTACCCCATTTAAATGAAAATAAGCCGAACTATCTGAACAAGAGGGTTGCTTATTATGGGGAGGGGTTACCACAATAAGTGTTGGACAAATTGCACAAAGGGCACCTGGGCATGGGGAGAATGAAAGCCCTGGTTAGGAGCTATGTCTGGTGACCCAAAATGGGTTAGATTATTTTAAACAGTTGTTATTAATTTATCTGTGGGAAATCATTTTATCGCTCCCTCTTTTTAATCAGGCTTCATTTAATGCTTTTAATATGTTTTTAGTGTCCATGTTGTTTGTGTTTTTATGTTGCCTGTAAGCTGCCCTGAGTCATTCGGGAGAAGGGCGGAATATAAATAAAATTATTATTATTATTATTATGAGGAAATCCAATTGCGGGTGGGGAAGTGCAAAACCTACCAGGAGTTCAGGCCAGCACCACCTAGAGACACAACCGGAGAATGGAAAAGGCTCACCAACCCTTGGAGTTGCCTGCATATCGGATTTTGCAGGCCCCTTCTCACATTCATGGTAGTGGTAGACGTCTATTCAAAATGGATTGAGGTCATCAGCATGCCCACCACCACCTCACAGGCCACTATCAACGCCTTCGACAAATTGTTTACCACCCACGGGTTGCCAGACGTTGTGGTCTACGATAATGGTCCACAACTGACCTCTATCCTATTCGAGGAATTCTTGGCGGACTGGGGGAATCTGCCACGCTCTTACGGCGCCGTTTCATCCGGCCACCAATGGCCAAGGCGAGAGAGCTGTCCAGTCCACAAAAGAGGCTCTAGGGTGCATGCAAGCCGGTAACTGACAGTCAAAAATTAACACGTTTATGGTCTGGCAGCACCTAACACTGCACATGGCCACAGGTCGTTGTCCTGCAGAACTCCTCCTTGGAAGGAGACAGTGATCCATTCTGGACAGACTGCACCCCTTCTACAATCACATCGATAAAGCAAGGTTTCCCACCAGACCAGACCGAAAGTTTAAGGTAGGGGAAAGGGTATACGCCAGGAATTACGGCAAAGGGCAGAAATGGGTAGAAGGGGTCATAGAACATAACACAGGGCCCAAATTTTACACCATATTAACAGGAGATGGGAAACTGTGGCACAGGGGCGTAGACCAACTACGAAGCCGCATGGAAGAGAGGCCTACCATCAAAACCAAAACTAACGTATCACCCCTCCAACCCACAGTTAACCAAAGCCCAAGGGAAACAAGCGGCTTACCAGAAGAAGAAGAAGAAAGCCCCCTAAGCCTTGAACATCTGGGGGCGGCAGCCGCGCCTGGTTGTTCCCAGGGGCCGCCACCCGCAGCCGAAGGAGTGGCCCCTACTGGAGCAGACTCCCTGGCTGCCTCTCAGGTCGACGCCCAGACTCCAACTGAACGACCCAGGTCCAGTCGGAGTCAGAGATGCCCCGCCTTCCTCAGCGACTTCATCACTTAATGACAACCAATCAAGGAGGGAGGGGTGTTGTGAAGTCAGGGATGGAAGTCTTCCCTCTGGTCGGCACTGGACGACTTCGCCCCCAATTTCATGGGCGGGAAAGCTATGCAAGCTGATTGGCTGTCAGGGCCTTTCAAGGAGCTATAAAAGGCAATGATAGCCAGACAGCCAGCATGCGAGTTAGGAACTGTTCTGTTAAGAAATAAAGAGCTGTTGAACAGTTTCCCTCACGTCTGTCATTCTCTCGACGACTCACACTTTCACTATACTACACAGAGAATCTCCATTGTAAAATAAGTAATGCTGGAAAATGGATTCCAATACTGTTCCTGATATGCCACCTCTGAGCCAGAAATGCATCAGCTGAGCTACCTAATGAAAATTATGAGCAAAGTAACAAACCAGGAACAGAACAAATTCTAGTTCTAAATTTAGTCTTTTATGTAACTAAATTCCTTGTTTACCTCCTTCACCACCTTTAATTTTATAAAATTCTACCTGTTGTCTTACTTTTCTGAACTTGAAAGTTTCCAGTTCTCATCATTCTCTGCATAAGGAAAATATAATTCTGCTTGCACATAATCAAAATGGGCACATCATAAGTCTGATGGGCACAAAAGAGATTCTTTGTAGAGCTCCATTTTTGCAGAATTTTGATGATAAAAATAGATAAGAGATATTATTCCTTAATGACAACTTTTATGTCACAGTCATTGAGTATCTAGAACCCTGACCATATTAACCATCACTAATGTCAAATAGGTCTATTACGAGTGTTAATTGGAAAGTGGTGCTAACTGCATTGTTTTCATTGTGGAGAAATCTGAACACATGACATCCAGACTCCAAAAATACTTCCACAAAAGGGCATTTACAGACAAAACTTATACACTTCTCTTCAGTTTGTTCCATTTTAACTAACAGAATACAACAATGTCTTAACTAACAGGTCAAACCAACAGCTTATTGAGTCAAACATCTTATCTCTAATTAAGTATTATGGACCAAGTATAAAATAACAAGTATATAAAAAAAACATACTCAGTAGGTTTTTGTACTTTTCTTTCTTGTTTTGTGAAATATTTGTCACAAAATATCTTTCCATATAGAAAATTCTGGATTTACCAGGTTGACAACAATTAATGATAGTGGAGCTTTATTACAGAGGTGCGTATCACACTAAGCCATAATGTGGTTTTTTTGGGTGTGTGTGTGTAGGAAGGTAGTTCAATAAAAGCATGAATTCAGCTAATATAATTTGAAATCATGGTTTTTACTTTGAATTTTATGCCAATGAAATCAATTGTGGTTTACTATTTACTTAAACAAATCATGATTTACCATGAAGTCTTTTCCCATCCTCATGTCCTTTAGACATGCTCTAATTGCAATCTCAACATACTTGGAGAATATCAGGTTTTTGATATCTTCATTAAAATGGTCAAGCTTTTCCCAAGGACTGTAGCTTACATATTTTAAAGTTCTAGAGCATGGAAATTTAATCAAGTCTACAACCTTTCTGGATGGTGCCACTAGAACAGATGGTACCTACCTTAGCTATCATTTTTATAGGTCTCTTAGGAATTCTGGGATAATTATATAAAGGTCAGATAAGGCCCTGGAATAAAACCAGCATACATTTCTTTAATAAGATAGCAGTGATAGTCTGAAAAGCCAATAAATTTCTTTATGTTCTGTTCACTCAAAATCCACCAGATAGCGAACTTTCAAATTTTATTTATAATTCTTCTAGCTTCACTTTGATCACTGAGGTTTATATGGGCAACACTAATAAGACACCTTTTCACTAAATCCTGTTCTGGTTCTGCTCAGCCTGATGTTAACACTTAGAAACCTGCAGAAGCTTATCACTGTTTAATACAACATTTTGAAAGCATACTCCAGCATTACTCAGAAGTAATGGTCAGATCTGAATGGCATTCTTGACCTTTTAAGGCTATTTTAAAGTGATTATTGCCTCATTCTTCTCTCTCTGTGGTATGTTGTTAATCTTATCTTCAAATAAGGAAGAAAATATGTGAATGTGTGTGTGTGTATTAATGGAGACAACTATCTTCCCTCAGTTTGGGTCATGGAACTAGGGTAAGAAGACTCTGTGGGCAATTCTCACTGTAGCCTCAGTTGTTTGCCTCTCAAGAGCTTCCTGGCTGTTTCTTAAGCCAACTTCAGAAATTGCAACCTAAACTGCATCAGGTTGGAAACTGGGACAGGTTGGAAACTGGGACAGCAGCTGCTGCGAGATCTAACTGGTCAAACCCCTTGTAGCCAGGAAGAACTGATAGCTAAGCTTCCTAGCAGCGATGCAATGCTGTTCCTACTTCACAATACAAAGATGTAAAGAAATGAAGAGCAAGGGTGCTTCTTAGTAAGATGTGGGTGGGTAGAGAGGCCAAGGGTAGGCAGGCTTTGACCAACTTGAGTAAAAACCAAGAGTGTGGCCAGTGGAGATGTAAGGTTGAGTGGAACAGCAGCTTCTAAAGTTAAGGATAGTGTGTTGAGTTTAATGGACCATTTTTGGGTCAACTACAAAATTATTTAAACCTACAAACAAACAAACAATGGCTGTCAACTAGCAGAAAACACAACCACCGAACAGCTAAGACCAAAATGGTTGCCCAGGACAGGGACAGGCCCTGGAGGGGAGGGGCCATGCCAGGTGCAGCAGCCAATTGAAGCCGGAAATGTTAGAAGGAGTGAAGCCCTAGAGACCCCGCACCCCAAAGGGTTTATGAAAACTCAGCTCAAAAAACAGCAGCTTTGAACTGAAGCTGGAAAACACGAGTGCAGGTGCTTTCGCAATGGGCTGGGAGTCATAGAAGGACGCTTCGTCCGTTCTTGCACTGGGGAAGCAGTGAATGTTTTTTTTATTATTATTATTATTTAGACTTACATACTGCTTAACAGTGCTTTACAGCCCTCTCTAAGTGGTTTACAGTCAGCATATTGCCCCAACAATCTGGGTCCTCATTTTACCGACCTCGGAGGGATTGACGGCTGAGTCAACCTTGAGCCAGTGAGAATCGAACTGCTGAATTGATGGCAGTTGGCAGTCAGCAAAAGTAGCCTGCAGTACTGCATTCTAACCACTGCACCATCCTGGGTCTTGTACTGGCAATGGGCCAAGCAGAAAGTGCAGATCTGCCCTTTCTCACAAAAATGACTCCCAGGTTAAAATGCATCCCTGGAATTTTGCTAAGCTCTATTCTTAATATAATATGTGTATATTAACTATATATTCATGCCATATTAACAATGCTTTTTTTAAAGGAAAGTTTCTTGTATGAATGAATTTTTCACATTGCACCAAGTTTGGCCCTTTTTCATGCTTGCTGGCATGCTTCTCCAGCCACGTCATCCGTTATCATAGTTGAAATGAACCATATAAAGCAGCATCCCAAACATATGCTGGGATTGCAACTCCCAGAATTTCCAGCCATGACAGGCTAACCATTTGTTTTCAGTTACGGAACATGGTAACTTCATCTTGGTGGGCAAGATATGGTCATTCTCTAGTCAAAATCAGTTTATATTTTCACCAGACTGTTTACCATCTCTGTTGGAACTTTCTTGGCATGGTCTATGAAATTCATTTCTTTGTTGGTTCATAATCCTTCTGCTTGATTTAAATTGGCACTTTCCACTGTACTTACAAATATTGGGTCTGTTGAGATTATCTCCCTGGGCAAGATAAAGGACTCAAATCATATGCCTGAAGGCCCTTTCTGGATCACACAACGTCTCCCAACTACTATCCAAAAGTACGTGAACCAATATAGTGCAAGGAACTGTTTAAAATTACTTGAGGACCTTGTTCAAATTACCGCTTATAAGTTACTGTTTGATTTTTAATCATTAAATCTCTCATTTTGCCAGACAGGATTCTGTGGAAAGATATAAATGAGAAAAGGCCATCCTGAAAGGATGGTTGGAATAAGTTGGATAGTGAAGTGCTGTCAAGTTGAATTCAACGGTATGTTTGCCATTTTAGCCAGTCTTTAGTAATAGCACACGGCTCTTCCAAGGATATTCCAATCATCTTTTTGATCCCATCCATCCATTTTATAACTTGTCCTCTAACACCTCCCTCAGTTTTGTAAAGTAGAATAACTTCTTCCAGTCTATCAGTAACTTGCAATAGAAAGAATAAGAACAATCCTTGTGCCATAATTTACTCATGTTCAGCATTGATATGCGTTGCAAAATAGGAGGGAGAGGACAATTTAAAACCTTACTGGCAGACCCTTTTTTCAAGAATATCACTATGACTGATACATATTTTTTTAAAAAATGCCTGACTCCCAAAACCACAGAGCATTTTACACTGTAAAAACACAGAACAATAAACAGAACAAAGAGAGATACATCCTGGGAAAGCCAAACATCACAGAAACAAATTTTGCAGGGGTTTGACACCATTGTTTTCTTAGGTCATTGCACCCCAAGTTGGCAATGTTTTCCAAAATGTCACTGGAGTGAGTACCATACCATTTTCTGGGGGAATATCATTCCAGAAGGTAAGTGCCATTACAGAGATAGCAACATCTGGAGTTCCACTAGGTAACAGTGCTTAATTGAGAGGTCCTAGTGTACCTTATTTGCTGGATCTTACTGGGTGAGGAAAAATTATGAGAGATATGTGAGCTATCAAGTAACCAGGTTCTATACCACTGTTGGCAAACCTATGGCTCTGTGGGCACACGCACCATTGCCCCAGCACAGAGTTATCTACTAGAAAGCCAGAGGGATGCAGGCTTCCCCTCCCCCTGTCCACATACACCTGAGGACATTTCTGACATCACTCGCTCCTCTGCTCAGCAGCCCAATGGGAGCGCTTCCTCCCTCCCCTGTTTGAAGTAAGGCGGGTGGCTGAAATGCACCATGGAGTCTGGGGCGAAGGCGAGAGAGGAGAGGACGTGGAGGGGAGCATAACTCACAGCGGGCTGCAGAAGTAGGGGGTTGCCAACAACTGTGGGGGTTGCCAATGGCCATGGGGGGGCATGTTGCCATGTTGGCACTTTGTGTTAAATAAGTGGCTTTTGGGTTGCAGTTTGGGCACTCAGTCTCTAAAAGGTTTGCCATCACTGCTCTATACCATGAAGGGCTTTATAGATGCCAATAACACCTTGAATTGCACCTGGACATCAACTGCAACCTGTGCAGCATCTGAAACTGTGGATTTGCATGGGCATATTGTAGCATGTCCTTTACGACCAGTGCTGCTTCATTCTGGACCATGTGTAACCTCTGAGTGCTTTTCAAGGACAGCCTCTCTCTCAAGGCCTTAATCCCAGCCTAGGAAATCTAGAAAGGAAACTGTTTTGGATCTTCCTGCCAAAAGCTCAGAATTATAGAACCTAAGAAGTCATATTTCTGAAATAAAAGAAAGAGTAGCTCTCTAATGTGAAATCTCACAACTGAGGAACTTTTGAGATATTCCTGTATAAAACCAATAAATTCAAATTTCTAGACATAAAAATAAGCTTATTGTAAAAAAAGTTATGAAAAATGAGAGAAGATGACTAGAATTCCAAAGAAAATCAATATAATTCATCTTGACTAAATTGATTGCTTATTATTTTCTTTAAAAAGTCTCCAGATTTCAGCATATATTTAAAATTCAATCCTTGGAGAACGGTTGAAGGGAAATCCTTTGGGTCTCATGCATAGATATTGGGTAGTAGCTACTCCTCCTGCTTCCTCCCTCCCATCCTTCACTGAGCAATATCCTCAGCTTTATAGAAGGCAAAGAATAACTGAAAATATAGAACAGACTAACTAAAATGAACACAGGATCAAACATCTTCCCTATAGGGGGGATGTTTGGAACTCTTTAGTTTAGAAAAAAGAGAGCCAGTTTGCTGTAGAAGGTAAGGAAAGCATCAAACTAGATACTTGAAGACCATGGGTTCTAGTTCTACCCAAGGTATGAAGACAGCCGTATGATCTAGGGTCAGCCAGGTTCTCTTAACCCTAGGAAGGAGGCAATCACAAGCTACTTCTAAAAATCTTGCCAAGAAAACAGTGAGAACTAGTAGTTCAGACAATCACTCAAGGCTGACTTGAAAAAATAAAACTAAAAGAAAGTTTGGCAAAAAGACAATTGAGGGGTAGATTTAATCAAGCCATACAAAACCTTGCAAAACATGAAAAAGTCTCAAAACTCTAGAACTGGTGATCACTGGATGAAATTCATTGGAAAGAAAACAACAAAAGTAAGCACTTCACACATCATTCACATATAATTAAGCTGGAGGCTGAATTGGAAGAAGCTAAGTACAGTTTCCAAATTTGAGAAAAAAAATCAATAGCCTGATTACTGTAATAGCTGTAGATGGTCTGCTAGCTCTAGTAATGAAAATTAAGGAGCACAGTGGGGGAGAAGTAGCATTAAAAATAAATATAAAGAAGACCAAACTAATAATTAGTATAGCAACTAGCCTTAAAGTGACAATGCTGGGATTGAAGTACTGAATAGCTTCTGCCTTTTAGGATTGACTAGCAACTGTAAAGGAATGAGCAGTCAAGAAATATGTTACAGATTAATACATGGAGGGATAGCAATGAAGGTCTTAGGAATGACATTAAGACAAGATTATTTGTCTATACCAACAAAGATTAGAATTCTTCAGGCAATCATTTTTTTCCTGTTACATTCTATAGATACAAAAGTTGGACATTGAAGAAACAGGATAGAAAAAGTATTGATGCTTTTGAATGTTGAAGTTGGAGAAAACCTCTGAGAATACCATGTCCTTACTGCCAAGAAAACAAACAAATGGGTCATAGAATAAATTACTCCAGAATATTCACTCAAGGCACAAATTACCATCCTTAAATTACCATATTTTGAACACAGTACGTGAAGACCCAGATCTCTTGGGGATATTAGAAAGGTGAAAGGGGAGAGAAGAGAATGCCCAGCAGATGTTGGATAGGATTGATACAGGTTGAGGACAGATCATTTAGGAGAAGGCCTGTCTATGTGATTAAGAGTCAGCACATACCTGATGAAACACAATCAATGCATTACCACAAATGGAATGATAACCACTACCTTGGATGGCTTTAAAAGCAAATTGAAAGAATTCATAGGATAAATAGCCCCGTCAAGAGCTATTAACTTGAGAATTCATGTTACTTCCAAGTTGGAAGTACCTCAGAGGCATATGGATGGCTATTTTGTAAAACAAATTTTAGATAAAAATGGACCTCAGTTTGATTCAGCAGAGCTGTGCATATGTTATATATTTTTATAGAAAGCAGCTTCTTTGTAGACAAAGACAATTGCTTTGCCCAATCAAGAAAAATATTCCCCTTCTAATATTCTGCCTCTAGCTAGCAAATCAAAATTTACCCAGTGATTAAACCCATACTTCTATCAATATTTAGTTAGATTTATTATAAATACATAAATACCAATGCTCAAGTAGAATGATAAAGGAATAGTCCAATTTTCAACAGTTGCGGTCTCGCATGAAAGGGATTATACAGCAGAAACTTTTAGGGGAAGTTCCATCCATATATCCAGTCAAAATACCAGACAATTTTAAGAATGTTTCATGTCATATGAAAACATAGGGGCCTGTCACAGCATTTTATTCAAAGTATTTCTAATGAATTTATTCCACAGATAAGAAATTGGTAGCAAGTATCTTTGACAGTGTACCTGCTATTCTTTCCCCTTTGTTTTCCTGCAGCCTAAGCAGAAAGAGACCAAGTGTTGTTTTTTTTATGCCTATTCACTTACTACAGTAAGAAGTAAAAATTGCCTTGTGGATCTGTTTATCTAAGGTGGGGAAAGGATCAAAAAGAGATGAATCACATGAGGTGATACTTGTTAAAGTTTATTAGATGCCTATAGGATGTACCAGGCAGTACTCTTGAAGCTGTTTCCCAAAAAAATCAGCACAATACATAGTTGAGCATCATCAGCTCAAAGAACTGAAGTTCAGAGAAATAGATAAAACAGCTTATTTAGTCACTGCCATGCTGAATTTGTCTCTATTACTAAATGCTGTGACTGGATTGAGTTTCCAATTAATGTTCATAGAGAGCATAGTGTTGAATGTAGCAGGTTTCCCCTCCCCCAGATCCATTACATATGTGTTCACTCTCTTGATTATAGTAATACATAAAGCTCTTTTCTCAAGAGTAGGGCTATCAGATCAGGGCAACCAGAAGCTGGATAACCACAAGTTGGCAATAATGATGCATGTGAAGCAATGGTCTTTGCAACCATCTACAGGTCACCCAGAATTTTGTAGCTCAGATTTATCAAAAGTATACACTTAATAAAGTGGGCTGTGACTTGCAAAAACATGTATATCACAAGGGATATCATAAAATGGGTTTATTTATCAAATCTGTATAGCAGCCTAGCACACAAAAAGTGACCCTAAGCAGTGTATGACAATTGAATCAAACAGCAAATATAAAAACAGATATAAAATTATAAAAGTCCACATTAAAAGATAAATATTTTCAAAACAACACATAATCTTAGCAAAGAGAAGATAAATATGGCCACCTAAGCAATGGAGCCAATGAACAATGTTTCCAATTTCCCGGAAGCCCCGGACCTGATAACATATCCAGGTCTTGAGGGACTTTTGACTATCAAAAGGTGAAGTAATATGGTGGTGCAGTAATTAGAATGCAGTATTGTAGGCTAACTCTGCCCACAGTCAGAAGTACGATCCTGACTGGCTCAGGATTGACTCAGCCTTCCATCCTTCTGAGGTTGGTAAAATGAGGACCCAGATTGTTGGGGTTTAATACGCTGATATTTTTAAGCTGCTCAGAGTGTGCTGTAAAGCACTATGGGAGGTATATAAGTCTAAGTGCTATTGCTATTGCTAATCTTATCTTGGGCTAATCTTATCATAGCAGAGAAGGCACATCTGGCACTTACCAAATGTAGGTTTGTAGTTGATGGTATCTGCAGAATGCCTTCACTGCCAGATCTAATGGGGCAGGTTTATGTAACCAGGGACAGGTGGTTCCTCACATAAGGGTGGTCCCATGCTATGAAGGGCTCCCAGAGTTAAAACCAGCTCTTTGAAGCAAACTGGCAACCGATGCAGCTCACAGAGCAGATGTCTGATATTGCTGTTCTAGGAGAGCATTTAACTGCCTATGCTGATGCATACTGAACCATTTGGATACTCTTCAAGGGCAGCCCTATGTAGTCCAGATTGCAGAAATTCCACCTGGAGTCACGGGTGACTGTAAATAGGGCCTGCCAATCCAGGGATGGGCACAACTGGCACACAAGGCAAAGCTATGCAAAGGCCCTCCAAGCCACAACTTGTTGAACTTTTACCCTGTCTCATGTTCTATTTCCTCCTTCACATAAGCATACTCAAAACAAAGAATTTATGTCCAATTATATTCTAAAGGTAATATTTCCCTATGCATTTAGGTCTATCTGCTTTGCTGAAATTTCATAATTATTTAGTTTACTAGTAGCCAGCCCACAGAAAATATACATGAGTATATTGAGAACTACTGAAAATGCTCAACAGTAAAGAAGCAAAAAAACACAGGAAACCTATAATCTGTAATATAAGTGAGCAATTATCCTCAGCAGGAAATACATTTAAAATGTCTAGTGAATGCAGAACAAGTTACTAGAGGCTGACTTTCTTTACAATCCTTTATTACGCCAATTGTAGTAATCTCCAGAGCCACATGTGGAGCTAAACATAGCTTAAAAGCCTTGCTAGGAGTAAGCTCCATTGAACA
>JANHFO010001422.1:87746-100324 GCA_032468095.1 Pareas carinatus
TTCAGGCCTAATTTAATTTCTTTTTAAACTGTTTTTAATTTATATGGTATTGTATTTATATTTGTATTTTAATGTTGGCTGTAAGCCGCCCTGAGTCCCCTTGGGGAGAAGGGCGGGATATAAATATTAATAAACTTAAAACTTAAACTTACAGCATAGATGGGCAATTATTTTGGTCTTGAGAATCATACAGACTGGCATATTGTGTGTTAGAGGCTTATATACATCACCATCATTCATATCTTTTTGGCCTTATTCCATCCTGATCTCTCAAACAATTTTGAACAGAATTCCTATTTAAAATGGGTAAGAGCAAGTAAAAATATCCCCTCCTTTGTCCTAATTTCTCACTACTAATTTCCATTTTTTTGTGGGGCAGCAAATGACTGTCAATAGGAAAAGTGGACAAAATTTAGAACCAATGAAAATTGCCAAGAGGAGTTAAAGACACTTCCATCCTATCACGGTTTTCATTCCCTCATTCTTCAAACGCACTTTAAAGGTGATTGTCTTCATTCTTCCACCTTCAAAATGGAATGCAGCAGACAGTGAAGGAGGAGTGGCAGGGGAGGAAGGTGAAAGAATCTGAAAGACAGGATGGTGGGACTGGAGTGCCTGTAAACTATAGATTCACAGTGCTTGGAGGGGAAAAATATCCGTGCTTTGCTAAAAGTTGACATGTTCCACAGCAAATTCAACAGTAGTCACAGTAATAAATTGACTGAGCTTCCGATACAACTGAGCTCTGGAGTGGATTTTGAATTGACTTAAGAGTTCCTATCTGGAAATGTCCATACGTGGACAATGAAGAAACTCAGACTCACATGTCCAGTCACTGATGTTCCCTGATGATATCCGATACGGCCCTGCTATGGAAGCAACTTCCAGCAAGTATTTACTTCCTGGGATGAGGCTTCCAAAGGTGAAATTAGTAATGTCCTTTTCTACAGATACCTTGGCTACCACAGTGCCCAATGCAGCATTATAGAGTGTTAGTATGTAGCCACTTTGATCTCCTGCGGGAGGTTCCCAGGTAGCACTCAGCTTGTCAGTGTGCCCTTTATTTGACAGAAGCACCATGCCAGGGGGTAGAGGACCTAGGCAGAGAAAGAAAGAGAAATGGAAATTGTATGCATCAATAGGAGATACTAATTTAACAAACAAATCAGTATGGATTTATCTCTTTTACATAATGGATATTGCCAGCAAAGAATCACTGACCCTATTACTAGAGTATTAGATCTTCCCTCTAGGAAACATATGTCAGACAGGCAGCCCATGGGTCGGATACGGCCCACGGATTAGCCTCTATCTGGTCCATGGGCTGGACATGGCAGCGAGTGAGGTTCTCCTTGGAAGTGGGGGCGATGGCACAAGCAGGAGGTCTTCGGAGGACGAGCCATGGCGACTGAAGCGGCAGTGACACTGGCCCTCAATGATAGTGGATCTGACACCCCTGCTCTAGGATGACCTTAGCAGCAGCTCAGATCTCAGATGCAGGTTCACACTTAGCCTTTTTTAGACAAATGAAATGCACTTGCTGGCGAACTAATTGCTAATTGAAACCAAGCTGAATTTTGAGGCTTCATTTCTAAATTGACCAAGAATTTGGGATGCTAATTTTCTGTATGAAAGCTGCTGGGTTTATTAATTCTTGAATATATTTGGCCTCCTTGATTCTGATTAAGTTTACTGATACCAACAATTTCCTATGAAACTATGCAAGCTATGGAGATCAAGATTATTCCTGATTTGATCTAAGTAAGGGAAAATGTCACCCCTTTCAAGTCAGATTCAGAACTAGCATTCCTCTTAGTGTCAGGATGACAGCATGCTGCGTTGCTTGGAATGAAACTGCAAATACAACTTGTTTATTAAATTAACAAGTTCTTGGCCATTTGTACATGTTTTGGCCTATATTTAAACCAGTTTCTGGATCCTGTGTTTGTCCTGGAATACAAGACCAAGAGCAGAAAGGGAATTTATCGTTTTCAAAAATACAAGAAGATAGAAGAATCTTAAAGACCCATCTCATTTTGGGCACCCTTTTTTGAGCTATTACTATCTGGCAGACGGTACAGGATAAAAAAAACAAAGACAAACAGGCTGAAAAGCAGCTTTTATCCCCGAGCAGTAACCATATTGAATTCTACTGTATAGTGCAATATTAATGCAATATCAGGGGTTTTCAATTTATTTGTATACATGAGGAATGTGTCTTTTTGTTTTATTTTTACAGTTTTTACAGTTTTCTATGTATATATACACTGAAGATTGTATTTAATTTTGTTGTACGAGGTGCAATGACAATAAAAAGTTTATTATTATAGAGATGATCAAACACTCAGGAATGAACTAAGAGAAAATAAGTTATCCTAATGAGGACAATGGTAATCCAGGTTGTGGCTGTTTGTCTAACTTATTTATCAATTTTATCTTGTAAGTTCATTTCATTTTCATGTAAGGGTATAAATAAACCCTACTGTCTACAACTGAAGCTACACATATGAGAAGCCAGTCATTATAATAAGTGGCAGTAATTTAGAATTCTATATGGCAGTAATGGGAGGGGTGCAGTGGCTCAGTGGCTAAGATGTTGACCTTGTTGATCGGAAGGTCGGCAGTTCGAATCCCTAGCACCACATAGCAGAGTGAGCTCCCGTTACTCGCCCCAGCTTCTGCCAACCTAGCAGTTCAAAAGCATGTAAAAATGCAAGATGAAAAATAGGGACCACTTCGGCAGAAAGACAACAGCGCTCCGTGTGTCTCAGGCATTTAGTCATGTTGGCCACATGACCACGAGGCTCTTTGGCTTAGAAATGGAGGTGAGCACCACCCCTAGAGTCGGACATGCATGTATTAGAGGAACCTTTACCTTTATCTTATGGCACTAATAGACCTTATCCTTGTTTACTCACTTGTCCAAGCGCTGAAATTCCCTGCTGAAGTCCTATGAGGTCCAGCCTTTGAGAGAATCTCAGATAAGTAATTGATTCCAGGTGTCAGACCTGAGTAGGTAAAATTAGTGGCATCTCTTCCTAGATGTGCTTGTGTTGCTAAAGTGCTGGATCCTGTGCGATATAGTTTCAGTTCATAGCCATCCAGTTTTCCAGAGGCTGGAGCCCAAGCAACATGCAGCCTGTTTGAGTGCCCTCCATTCCAGATTTGCACAGAGGACGGTGGCAGGGGAGCTGTAAAATAATTAAGAAATTAGCTGATAAAATGAGTAACAGTAATTGTCATAAAGGGCAGTAGAAGGCAGCTGTAGCTACAAGGCAGAGGAAGGTGGTAATGATACAATGAATTCTACATGGTATATAGTACTACTAATTATGTTTCTCTGTATGTAGATAAATAAAAATATTTATTAAATGTATAAATTGTACTTTACATAAAACAGAGCAGTTTACAAAATAAAATAAAAAATGCAAAATTCTGAACATTTAAACCAGCAGTTAAGAGCAATACCCCAACCCCACCCAATAACGAATATAAATAGCACTCTTATCCCGAATAAACAGGAGAATCTGGAACAATGGGAAGTACTACGGAGTTGAGGATAGGCATATGTTCTGCATATGATACTCAATTATCTATAAACAGAACAAATTAATGGAAAATGAATTGGCCAAAGTCAATGTCAGAAGGTTAATTTACAGATCATTTAACCATCCCACCCACTATTTTACTGTCTGCAGCTCTCTAGCCCTAACCTGAATCAAGTAGATTTAAGGTATACTGTATATACATTTTCTCTTTTTATGACCCTGTAATCACTTAATTCAGGGTGACTGAATTAGTCAGGGTGGCTGAATGGACCTGAACTTTTACTGCCCCCATATCCTTCCTGATATTCATGTGGACGTCACGAGATATTTTTACTGAGAAACATCTGCCGCTACCTACCTACCTACCCTCTCAAACTGCCACTACCTACCTACCTACCCTCTCAAACTGCCTACCCTCTCAAACTGGGAGGCAAACGTTTTCACCATTAGGTCACCATGCTACTCTTATTCTATATATATATTTATTAAGTTTTATCCATTGTTCATTTTCCTTTTTCCAAAAGGAAAATAACCCTGAATTTCTCAAACTAGTATCTTACAGATATGCTAAACAGCGACACTTAATATTTATCATCCATGCTGGCTGAAGCTTATGGGAGTTGAAGGCCAATATATCTTAAAGGCACCAAGCTGAGAAAGTGAAAATGAAATTTACCTAACGACTGAAAGTGATAAGAACCTGATGTAATTACCATTCTACATGGAATAAATCACCATCATATTTTCATCCCTGCAAACAGATGAACATGTGGTAGCTACATCAATATGTTAACATGTAAGCTTGCCTATCTTGGTCTCTGAGATAATGCAGGTGAGGATTTAATGTATATCAATGTTTATAAGATTTTTGCATCTAATGGAGCAAGCACATTTACAGATTACTTCCCATTATTAAGACCTACTTTGCCTTTTCCTTAATTACATACAGAAGTGAGACCAAATCAGTCAAGAATAATAAAAACTTTGTCATCTAGGAGATATATCCAAGTGTAGGCTTCACGAAAGGAAATGTGAGCTAATGATCAGTGGGTGGAAAAACACAGAGAAAGAATAGGATAAAGAAAATGATCTTGAGAATAAAGCTATTCAAAGAATGTATTGATCTAATGTCTATGGATAACAGTACAGCCATAAGTCTAGAACTCTAGCTCTATGAGCCGGGATGGTGCAGTGGTTAGAAAGCAGTACTGCAGGCTACTTCTGCTGACTGCTAACTGCCATCACTTCATCAGTTCAATTCCCACCGGTTCAAGGTTGACTCAGCCTTCCATACTTCCGAGGTCGGTAAAATGAGGACCCAGACTGTTGAGGGCAATATGCTGTGTAAACTGCTTGGAGAGTGCTGCAAAGCTTTGTGAAGTGGTATATAAGTCTATCCAGTGCTATTGCTATATGGATTGTAAGCCACCCTGAGTCTTCAGAGAGGGGCGGCATATAAATGTAAATAAATAAATAGATTGTCACTCACATGTCCACTCAGCAGCAATGGTGGAGGAGGCCTCAGCATGACCTTTCACTGAAATAACCTGCACAGCAAAATGACTTCCTGCTGGCAAATCCGTCCAAAGGAAATCCTGGACACCTGGGCCAACAACATGAACTCTCTTCATGCCTGGAGGATCCAGGCTATACAGGATCATCCTATAGTGGTCTCGCCCTCCTGGAGGCTCAGTCCAAGCTGTGTACAGCACGGATGAATTATCCATATTTTTCAGGGTCAAATTCATAGGAGCAGCAGGAGCTGCAGTCAGAAAGAAGTTTCAGTCAAAAATTCCTTTCACGGTATAGTAACATACATGGTGAAACTATAACATTTAATTATTATCTTCCAATGTGAACAATAGTAAACCGAACTGTAGGCAAGTCCCTGCAATCTAGAGGCCATCAATATGAGAAATATCTAATATCTACCCTTTTTGCATCAGAATTCATTCACTGCACCACATAACACATTCAGACATCAATTATCCAAGGTATGCCATTTGTATTTTCACTTAGAAATCCACCCCAGTGTGACACTTACCTGTGCAAGCTGAGCTGTTTCGAGAAGTAGAACTGTATGGTCCAGCCACTGACCACACGGCAATCAGATAGCAGGTACCAGGCGCTAGTCCCAGAATTGTAATATTAGTGTTGGTTTTCCCCACAAATATGTGATTACTGGTATCTGTAGATCCCTCTTTAGATACAGAAACCATATAACCATCTCTCTGCCCAGCTGGGGCCTTCCATTGGACAGATAACACTGATGAACTGTGACTGGTCGCCTTCAGAGACAGTGGCAACAGAGGCACTAGAAGAAGCAGCACAGGTGACATCAGAAAATGTTTGCTGCACAAAAATAATTAGACAAGTGCAAAATCTCATTGGTTTTTTTATTGTCCCACTAGAATAGTTAAATAAGATATATTGTATTATACTGTAAGAAAAGAGGAAGTATTAGATAATAATTAATACAATATGGAATGCGAACATTAATACCAGAATAGATAAAAGTCTAATTTATTGACTTAGTGGAACTAAAAGCCAATTCCTCTTTCAGTATTGTCTCTTATCATAGCTTTGGGTTCAATGTACACTGCTCTGAGTGCTGACATAATCAGGAAGACAAGGTGTAAATAATAAGCACGTTACTATATAGCATTCTAAAAATGCTACAAAAAGTCCAAAGGATAATTATCAAAAAGCAATACCGGTGTTCCTCCAGTTTAATCCAATTAATTCAGGATCTGTAAAGTAGGGAGTAATGACTGAACAACTCTGATAGATGGCTGACCAAACTCCTCTAAAATAATTCAATATATGGGATAGTACTGGTGCAAATTCAAAAGTCAATTCAAAAGGCAAGGGAAAGAAAATTTAGAACCAATGATTATCTAGCTCTTAATATCTCACTCATAACCCACCAATAAGTTGGACTAACAAGAAACAGTAGCAGCTGTGCAACTTCTGTCAAAACCAGCAATAGGATATAGACCTCTTAAAAAATTTGCAGTCCCAAGCTACTTCAGGCAGAACAAACAGAATGGGCGGGGGAAGGCAAAAGGTGCTCTAGACTATACCTGTATAGCCAACGGCTGTTTGAGAAGAAATGTAGTGAGGTCCAGCTCTGGAGACAATTTCAACACGATACCGAGTTCCTGGCACCAGATTATCCAAAGTCACCTGTGTAGTTCCATGTGGTACAGACACATTCTGGATAATGGAGAGGGATTCTTCTGAATAGAGTTGTACCCAATATCCTCGTCCTCTTCCCGATTCAATCCAGCTCACAATCAGTTGCTGGGGATTATGGCCCCCTTTCACACTCACATTTGCCAGAGACAGAGGATCTATAGTGGTAAAAAAGTTGGCACAGCACAGTCAGGTTTTAGAAAAAGGCAAGCATGATCCATTAACCCCACAAAATCTGATTCACAGAACACTTTGGAATCTTGATATTTACCAGCTGTGTGACATCTTGGATTCATTCTTCTTTTCAAGGATTTGCAACGCTGGATATACTCCAGTAGACTTTCATTATATTAACTAAACATTATCTTAATGATACAACATATGAACACATGAAAAGATACCTGTCATAATGAGACAGAAGATAGTAGAGCAGGGGGTGAGCTAACTAGAATCTCCTAGTACTCTTTATTATTACTCTTCTTCTATGGTCACCAGGAATTCTGCAAGAACATCTGAAAGGCCACAGGTTTCCCAATTCTATTACACTTCAATCAAATGTTAATGACACTTCCAAACTCAACATAAAAGTTGATATTTGTGACCACAGATACAAATATGGTCCCATTACAAATTTCAGGAATATTACAAGATTAATGTTAGATTAGCTGTCTACCATTCCCAGCAACCAAAGTATTGGCTAACTCACTTAGGGGTTGCAGCTTCAAATACGAATATGGGAACTGAAGTCCAAAAGATCACAAGAATAAAACATGATGGTGGTCAGAATGACAGAATATAAAATTTTAAAATTCTAGAAAAATATCAAATATTAGGTTGTACTCTTAAGCAAAGAGGCCTTCATGGACATATTACAAAGGGGGAGGGAATTAAAACGGGCATCCAACCTAACATAGCAACTGATTGATGGCTAAATGCCTTCAACTTGGTATCAGCTCTTAGTGACCAGATAGCTAGACCTTCTCCAATATGATCTGTGCTCAAACTGGTCCTTCAGCTCTCCCAAGAGTGGACTCATCACCATCATAATTGAGTCCATCTACCTTCCTGCTAGTCATCCCTTTTTCCTTTCTTCTCACATTCCCACCATTATAAACTTCTGAAGTGATTTAGGTTTTTGACTAATATATCCAAAATATGATAATCTGAGCCTGGTCATTTGTGCCTTGAATGAGAATTCTGGATTTATTTCTTTTATGATCCATTATTTTTGTTTTCTTGAATATCCATGGTTGTTAAACGAGTAGTTGCTGTATATTAAGCATAAAGGCTGAATAAATGGAATAGATAGCTTTGTCTTATACCTTTATCTGGAACTAATCTGTTTTGTTGTCATGTTCTGTTTAGAGTGTAGCTTCCTGTCCTGTATGTTACTCTTGCGGACAATGAGATGTTCTGGGATTCCCATTTTCCTAAGGGTATTCCCCAAGTTGACATCATCAACAGATCAAAGGCTTTTCCATAATTATTGAAGCATATAGTGATGTCCTTTTCAGTATTTTTTGATTTCTCATTAATATAATGATTAATATAATATAATATCTCTTATTCTTTGACTTTTTTTCTAAAATTTATTAATCATAATGAAAATCAGTTGTTTGAACATTTGCAATCTCCTTTTCCATGTGACACTCTAATCTGTGTTGGGTGATCCTAATCATTATTTTCCTAGTATATGAAATTAAAGATATTATGTGATAGTTTGAATGTGCAGGCTGACCTTTTCCAATATGTTGACCACTGTGCTTTCCCACAGATTTGTTATCAGGATTTGATTCTTTACTGATTCTTCTTCTGTTACTTCCATATGTATGTAGATACTCTATCTAATTTTGAAGCCTTCTGAATTGATAATTATCGAAGTGCCAACTGATCTTCACCTTCCACTACTGGATGTTCTTGTAAATAGGGACTATCTTCTAAGATAGCTTGGAAGTAGCCAGTAGCAGTCTCAGCTACAGGGTTTCATTATTTGCAGAAACACATTGAATACTCACATGTCCATGCAGAAGCCACCTGAGATGAAGCTCGGTAAGGTCCTGCCATTGCTGTAACCTCCAGTAAGTACTGACTGCCAGGTTGAAGACCTTCAAATGTAAAATTTAGCATGCTTGGTCCAATTGTGATGTTCCTCTGCAAAGGATGTTCCAGACTGTAGAATCGCAGGAAGAACTGGTCCCTGTCACCGAGAGGCTGGTCCCAAGAAGCAAAAAGGCTGCTGGACCACCTGGTACTGGCTAGCATCACTCCTGATGGCACCAAAGGATCTGCAAGAAAGAGGTCTATCTATTACTAACCTGTCCCAATTCCAGGATGGAGAATTGAGGCACATTAACAGATGTTTATTTGGAAGGAAAGATTTCTAAGTAAAAAAAATGACTTATCCTGGAATAATCAATTAAAGTAGTAAAGATCACATATAGGAGTGTCATTTATTCAATATATTGTTTCTGGGCTATAAACATCCAGATGCCACTAGATAACAGCAAAGAGATACAAAAACTCATCAGATAGAGGAACCCAAGATTTATTCTCGCCTTGTAAACTATTGATATGAATTAAGATACAATTAACGTATTAACATGAATTATGGTGATACAATTAATACAAAAACAAAAGTCAAATAAGAAAGTCTGAAATCTGGGGCAATCTGTTGTATTAGGATGAAATACTCTTACCTTTGTAAATCATATTGAGCTCTCACCTCAACAAAAATCAGGCTGGGTTCTTACAAAATTCAAACTCACAAATTTTCTCTTATTTCTGACTCTGCTTTTTCTCTTCCTATCTTTATTTACAAGGAAATTTTTTATTTGCTAATACTTTTTCTACTAGTGAATATATATGACTTATTGAAAGTCAAACAGAGCCAGGAGAATTCCTTTGCCGTGACTTTCATCAATGCAATAATTTGATGATTTGGATTGCATCTTCCAGTATGGTACATAGGGGGGGGGGAGCTGGGGTGATGGGACTATAGTTGATCACAACTGAAAAGGATCACATTAGAGAAGAATGCTTATTTTACTACTACTGAGAATGGCAGCAGTAGTGTATTGGGTTAAGCAACTCGAAATCGCTAATCGACATCGGGTGCAAGAGCACCAATTCACATTTGGGGTTTAGGGACGTGGGAAAGCGAATGCGGGAAATTGACGCTCTCATTGGTTGCCGCCGACCGGCTGTTCCCTATATAAATGAGTTGCGTGGCAATTCTCGCTGCTTCTGTTATGTTGTGCTGTTTGTTCCAGTTTTGCTAATAAAACACTTGACTGTCAAAGACAAGCCTCTTTAATGCATCCACAACAACTTCTAGTACTTTATAGTGGCATACTCACATGTCCAGTCACTAACTATTTGAACACTAGACTGAAATGGTCCAGCCACTCTTGCCAACCTCAGAGTGTACTGACGTCCTGGAATTAGCATTTCAAAGGTGATATTAGCTTCTACCAGGGTCAAATTTTTTATCACTAATTGGGACTTGGTCTCCAGAAGAGCTCCTACATAGAAGTCTCCGCTTTTGAAGGGATTCTGCCAAGAAGCATGGAGCGACCTCATTCTGTGACCATCATTGCTGAGTTTCAGATGCTCTGGAGGCAAAGGATCTGAAGGAAGGAGAAAGGGACCAATATCAGACAGATTATACGCTGTAAGCAAATACTTACAATTGAGCGAAGTTATTTCCTAACAGTTGTCTAGAAATTTCCTAAACAGTTGCCTAGTAATATTTATTCTGAAGGAAACATGGAATCCTAAACCAAGACAAGTTGATTCCCAGGCAAGTCTTGATCACATAGTTCTGAGCAGCTGGATCCTACTTGTCATTGTGCAACAAAGCCTTCATAAAAGCAACCTGATAATGGTTGCATGTTCTCCCTATAGCTCCTTTATCTACCTAATCTAAAATTAATAACAGAATAATAGAAGAGTGGGGAAGGACCTTTGAGATCTTCTAGTCCAACCCCTCCTCAAGCAGGAGACCTTATGACTTTCCAGAGAAGTGACTGTCCAGTCTCTTCTTAAAAGCCTCCAGTGATGGAGTACCCACGGCTTCTGAAGTAATCCATGTCTAAAGTCTACCATGGATAATAATTATGGAATTATATGCAGTTTTTATCCTTTATAATATTGAATCATGTACAGCAAAGACTGCCAAACCCAGATCTCATGGGGGCTTGTGGGCTCATTAAAAGCTTTTAAAAAATCAGATCAGCTTTTGTGTGGCAATATTAGAAGAGACCATAATTGCTAGAACAAAAATGCACAATTCTCTCAGCAAAAGCAAAGTCAAGGGGCACATTTTAAGACATGGCTATTTAAAGGGATGAAGGAGGTAAAGAGTTGAGACATTCTTTTTGCCTCACCCAAAATCCTTACATTAAAAAATTAAACACCAAATATTTTGGCCTCTCCCACATAGGGGGAAAGCTCCCTCACGTTTTGTAAAATGATAGCTTGCTCTTAAATAGAGAGGCTTCCTTCAAAGGCACAGGAGAAGCTTCTCTTAATCAGCAGGAGAGATGCGCATGAGCTATGCCAAGTACCTTCCTATTGCTCTCTTTTAGAATTTCCACCCTTTCTCAATAAAGTTGTTATGGTTGCAAGCTCTTGCATAAGGGTTAAGATTGAGAAGTTGTGCTGATTTTAACTTTCCTATTCAAATCAAGAGGATAGATTACATAGTTTTATTGTGTAGATACATATACACAGGTACAACGTCTATACTAATTTTTCTGGTGAAGTTTGGAAGACAGCCTGGAAAGCTAAGCTACCAATACTATATTCATTTCATTGCCTAGCTAGGTAACAACAGTGTTGCTACTTTGTTTGTATTAAAAAAATGTCTGCGAGCAAACAACCAAGTTCGGAGAGCACAAAAGCTTTGCAATAAAAAAGGATACTGGATAACTGCATTTCTTGCATCCCTGATGTGAATTCTTTCACCAATTTTTGTGCTTCCTGTGCTCCATATTGAAACCTCTCTGTATAACAGAATAATGTTGCTCTTCTGACACTCACATGTCCAGTTGCTGAGATGGAGGGGCAGAGAAATGTGGGGGCCTGCAACTGTGCAGATCTCCAAGGCGTATTGAGTGCCTGGTGTTAACCCTTCATAAAGCTGGCTGGAGGACTGTTTAGGCAATGAACTGTTTTGCAACATAATGAGGGGCTTCACGGTATATAGCGTTGCCATATAGCCAGTACCAGCTGCCTCTTGCCAATGAGCCTGAAGCCTGTAGGCACTGCCTTGATTCAATAAATTCCCACCAGATGGAGCTACGGGATCTGAAAGGTAGAAAAAAGAACCACAGTGTTGTGTGCAGATTTTCTTATAAAAGACCTGGGAACAATCCAAGATGGGAAACTATGGTCTGAGGAAAGGCAGAATGCAATAAAAAAGACCTCCTCACAAAGCCTGCAATGGCTGTCTGTTCCAGCACCCTGCTATTCAAATCATATGTTCATTCTCCTCCTTCTTATTACAGAGTCCAGGGGAGATTATTTGGTCCCTTACTGAATTGCAATTTCAAGCTAGACAGATGTTATCTGACACACTGTGTCCACCATCATCATAGCAACTAGTGGGAATCTAGCAGGGACAATGGGAATCCACCCTTTGTTGCAATCTCCATGGCGTATCGAGTGCCTTCCTCCTCCTGTGACTGTCAAAACTCAAGACCACATTTTTCCGTTTTGATTTTGAAAACACCACAAAACTGTAGAGCATTCTCTAAAATAAGTCAACATCACTTTCTTTAACATTCAATTTTTTTTAAAAAAAATCTGTATCTTGCGCAAAACCACATTATGTCA
>JANHFO010001422.1:100662-114459 GCA_032468095.1 Pareas carinatus
TCCTTACCAAGGACCTGGGATAGGCAGATGTGGATGTTGGTGGTTCAATTTTTTTTAAAAAAAAATCTGTATCTTGCGCAAACCCACATTATGTCACTGTTTTTGCTGGCTCTTGCCTCCCATTCCACAATGCTGCCCCCCCCCAGGAACCAAATGCAAATATACACCCACCCACCTGCCCACCCCCACAATCTCTGAGTGGAAGATAATGCATCTTTACTTCTCTCAGCCAGTATTCCCCTCAAATCAAACACTGGCAGACAAGTATTTTATAGGTTACTTTGCAACCACTCAGCTCTAAGATCTGAAATTCAGCTCCTACTCACAAGTCCAGGCAGAGGTGTTTTTTGCTGTTGCTTTATGGGGCCCAGCAATAGCTGTAACCCAAGCAGTGTAGTGGCTTCCAGGGTCCAGGTCATTAAAGATGACGTATGTGCTGTTTCCTCCCACTGATACATTTCTGACCATCATACTGTTGTCTCCTTTCTGTAGAATCACCAAATAGAATTCTCTTTCGCCAGCTGCTGAGTTCCATGAAGCTTTCAAAGTGCTACCTCTGTCATAGTTGATTAAATATACATTTTCCGGCTTCAGAGGGTCTGTGGAAAGATGAAAGGTAGGATCAACATACATAAAAAATAAATTATTTAGAAATTATTCTGATTACTCTTGCCCGCCTAGATATCCTCCAGATGTGCTGGGTTATAACTTACATAATTCCATCCAACAATCAGGGGTTGCTACTGATAAACGATATACTATACTTTAATACAAGTCATCACAGATCTGCTGTTAGACCCCTTTTAGTTTGCTTACTGAGCAAATAGGTCGGCAGATGATGCTGTCAACATGTCATTACACTACATTCTGCAACATCTTGAATCTCCCGTGAGCGGGTCCTTTTTGTGGACTTCAGCTCAGCATTCAATACCATGGAAAAATTACATCTAGCACTCAGGCAAAAAGCACAGGCACGTCTTGAGGCTGTATGTTCTCTCCAGTGATCTTTTCTCTACATATCAATGGCTGCACCACAAGGGAACCCTGTGCTAAAGTTCTGAAGTTTGCAGACGATATGACAGTCATTGGCTTCATTCAAGATAGTGACGAGTCTGTGTATAAATGGGAAGTTGAACAATAGGCCCTGTGGTGCAGCCATAACAATCTGGAGCTGAACATGCTTAAAACTGTAGAAAGGAGAGTGAGTTTTAGGAGGAACTCTTCTGTTTTATCACTTCTTTACAATATTCAACAGCACAGTATCAGCAAATTTGGGGATTCTATAATCTCTCAGGATTTGAAACGAACACTTAACATTAGAATGATCGTTAAAAAGACACAACAAAGATGTTCTTCCTGCTTCAAGTCTGGAAGTTCAGACTGTCCCAGGAGCTGTTGATAAGTTTTACAGAGGAATTACTGAGTCTGTAATTGTACTTCTATAACTGTCTGGTTTGGTACAGCGACCAAACAGGACAGGTAAAGACTCCAATGGATAGTTAAGATTGCAGAAAGAGCAACTGCAACCAGCCTACCTTCCATAGAAGACCGGTATATTGCGTGAATCAAGAGGAGGGCTGGGAAGATAACTGCAGACCTCTCAAATTCTGAACATAAACTAGGATGGCACTATAGAGCATTGCAGGCCAAAACAACTAGGCACAGGGAAAGTTTTTTCCTTGGTCCATCACTCTACTGAACCCCTAATTCTCACAGTGCTGTCTAATGTCTATGTGTATTTATCATGTAGTATGACTGTAGAATTATTTATCCTTTTTATTTTTCTTACTCTCCCTCCTTATTGGTATGATGATGATGATGATAATCTTCATCATTATTCTGTTGCTTTGAATGCACACCAGAGACAATTTCCTCATGTGTATAATTACACTTGGTAAAATAAAGTATTCAATTCAATTCAATACATCTGAAGACCATTAAATAGGGCAAATCTTGAGTAGAATATAAACTTTCATCTCTCTTAATTCACAAAAAGAGAGACGCTATTGTCATTTAAATATTTAAAGATCTATCACTCAATTAATCAAGCATGGCTTCTCAAATTCTCAACTGCTCACATACTTCCTGGTTCTTTGTCTCACTCTTGAAGATAGAAGATCTACTTAGCATAGTAGACTCCTATGCTATGTTTGATACTTGTTTGTAAGTATCAAACAAGTATAGTTTTCCAGATCACATCCAACTGAATACTCAGTCAGGATGGACCTTTACTGTTCTAGATTGCTCAAATTGATGAGAATATATTTATAACACAAATCTAATCCAATATGCAGGAAAATGTGACATAGTTTTAATTAAAAACATAATAGCTGTAGGGGAAACACAGACTTCAAAGAAGGAAAATAACACAGTTCTTTTGAATATAAAGATTGGAAGGGAGATAAAAGACTCAATTTTCATCATGTTTATTTCGAGCAAGAATTGAATTCTAAAAAAATATAACAATAATAGTAACAGTCACAACAGTAACAATAATTATTTCCCTTTGGAGGTCATTCTTTCTGCTTCAGTGAGACCGAGAGCTATAATGGTAATTGTCTTGCTATCAGAAGCTTCAAACAAACTACAAGTATTGCCAATGTCCATTAATAATAATGCAAACAAAAATTGTGAAAGAATTCACAAATAATTTCAGTAAAACTGAAAAAGTACAGACCAACTGAAAAAAGACAGATACCTGAAACACATACCAGATAATAATTATTGGAGGGGGTGAGTGTGGTTCATAGATGTAGCAATACTAGGAGATAGTCATACTGATGTAAAACAAATAGAAAAAGTAACAAAATATCAGAATTTGCAAATTCTGCAAGAAAATATTAGTATTAGAACACAGAGATAGCTTAATGCTCGGCAAGGGTATTTGAAGGGACCACTTGCTTTTAAATTTAAGCATCAGTTGGATAAAGTAAATTGAATGAAAGTACATCCAGTTAGCTTGTTGAAATTCTAAACTCGGGACTACATAAATAAAACATATATAGTTTGCCTATAAAAAAAGAGGATCTCCTATACTAGGGAAATATAAGTAAAGAGCAAATACTATACGTCCGTCTTTATAACCAGCTTAAAAATCCCATCTATTCATACAGAGAGAATTTGCTATCTTTATAAACCGATAGTGGCTTAAACTTTTGCCCTCTTAGAACAGCAACTCTCTATTTTTAAACAGGTGAACCTCTTCTGAAATTCATCTGATTCATAGGGTCTGTTCTTCTCCGAGTATGGTAAGCAACTAGCTTTCTGCATACTTACATGTATAAGTAGTGATATTGGGACCCTTAACCAGGTAAGGCCCAGACATGGCTTTAACCTCCAGGTGATAGGGTGTTCCGGGCTCCAAGTGCTGGAAGGTGTAGTTAGTTAGGCCTCTCTTAAGTGACACTGTCCTGCTGTCAGCAGGGACGTGCAGGTTCTGTAAAGTGAAATACAGCCATTCTGCTCCCTCTGAGTTAGTCCACGAGGCAGTCAAACTGGAGCTGGAATTGCTGTTCTGGAATGTCAGGGCCTTGGGAGCACTGGGAGCTGTTGGGACAAAAGAGAGTCAGAGGGAGTCATCACTCTAAGAAGGAATCCATCTTTCTCACAAATCTATGGAAACAACTAGCCCGCACTGATAAATTACTCTTAGCAACATGGAACTGTAGCTATTGTATAAATACATTCATAAACTAGCTGAATCTGAAAAGCTTTTTTAAAATTCAATCTATTCGCTTATTACCTTTTCTAGACCAAAATGCTCTTTGAGTGGTTTGTTTGACTTGGACAAATATGAAAGTTGGCTTAATTATCTTGACATCTAAACTGTTAAAATTAATGAAGTGAAATATATTTAACTTACTTATATTTCATTAGAGTAAAAGTTTTTTTCTTGTATCATTTAATATTATAATTTGAAATAACTTTTTGGCGGAGTTCTGCACCTAAAGCTTTCAGATGTTCTTCACATTGTGCTGCTTTCGTTCAAAAAACAAATTCTGTCTTGATTTTTGCCTTAAGATGATATAGATATTTGTCTATTGAATGAGCTGCTTATGGCTTTAATAAGTCTATACCTGTACCCCACAAACTATTTATGGAATATATATGAACAATCAGGTGACAGATCCCTATTGGTACAGCTGGATGGATTCGGCTGATGCTTGCACTTGCACATAATTGATTTTATTCTCTGGTTAATCTACCCATTTCCCAATACCTGTCCATCCTCGTGCATTGGTATCTGCTTTGTAATATCCAGCCCATGTAGTGATACGGAGGGCATATTCACTGCCTGGTAAAAGCTTCTCAAAGCGGAAAGTAGTGGTTCCTCTAGCAGTGGTTGCATTCTTGACAAGAGCCTGTGAATCTACGTGGTAGAGAACCAACTGGTAGACATCTTTCCCACCTGGGGGTTCACTCCAGGAGGCCAATAATACAGAGGGACTTTCATGACTCAAAATAACATCCCGCACAGGTAACGGCTCTTAAATAAAACATACATTAAAAAAATTATTTGTCAATGAAAGGTATATCATACTAAGATGTTACACTTTCACTGATCCTCAGAACTGTACCTGAAGCCCTCATACTCCCAAATATTACCTCAGTGTTGACTTTGCAGTTTGGCAATAAAGAAGAAAGCTGGGCAATGAAAGTTTAAGCATAATTATTGAAAAAGGTGATTCTTTCAGTGCATTCAAGATTGGACAATGAAATTCTCAACCTATATGCAAATTGTCACATGCAAGTAATCTATATGCAAATATACAGTCTATTTTCTACTTTGTTGCCACTTTCTCAAAACTATCTGCTATGTTATTCTATTGGTGTCCTACTGCAACTTGACAATGAAAGTTCTGAACTGCACTAAGATTTACGTTCCCCTCCCAAAAAAAACCCCACACACTGAGAAAATTTCTGCTAATGAGTAAATGCACCTTTCTAAGATTATTATAAGGCTGAAAAGCCCTTTCTGTGCAAAAAATAATGTTGTATATAGTTGAACATAATCACCCACATCATATGGGCCATCAGAAAATTATAAACTACTTCTGCAATGAGAAGCTTCTGAGGTTCTTACGTTCACAAGGACAGTGTCAGAATGTCGCAGTGCTTATGGCACTGCCATAGTAAGAACAGCCTGTTGCAAAACAATGCTGAGCTGACATTGCTGCCAACATACTGCAGATTCTGGCATTATCCTCACACAATTGCATCTGTCTTCTGTGAAAGTCACATGGATAGACTACATATCAGAGTTCCTTTGTTTATTTCCATATGGCACTTGAAAATACAAATTACAGGCTGGAAAGAGCAAACAACTAGCATTTTGTTGTGTAAGATGCCAGTCTATTCAGATTTGGAGGAATGCGTTCATTATTACCTATATGAAAAATCATATAACAAGCAATAAAAAAGAAACACATGAACTTGTATTTGACATTTATTCCAATGTATGTAACTGTTTTGAAGTACAGTATTTTAAAAACAGAATGAGGCCTTAATGAAAACAGTGTTATAACCTAAAAACAATTTATTGTTTTTGTCTTTCAAATTCAGATTTTTTAAAAATAAAATGTAACAGCTGATAATGGATAATGGCCTTTCCTTTATACATACTGCATATCTTAAATTTTTGAACTACTGTTTAATTAACAATAATTTTTAGACCATCTGCCAGAAAGTTTATTGTATTTTTATGATGATGATGATGATTACATATACTGCTTAACAGTGCTTTACAGTACTCTCTACGCAGTTTTACATAGTCAGCATATTGCCCCCAACAATCTGGGTTCTAATTTTACCGACCTTGGAAGGATGGATGGCTGAGTCAACCTTGAGTCAGTGAGAATCGAACTGCTGAACTTGATGTCTAATGGCAGATGGCAGTCAGCAGAAATAGCCTGCAGTGCTGCTTTTAACCAATGCACCATCCTGGCTTTTCATGTTGACTTAGATACTACTATTCAGACAAGGATATGCCCAGAAGGTGTATGGTTTGATTTGTTAGATTAGTTTTGGGCATTGTGACTTGAAGTCATGATAAAACATTGAATGTATGGATCAAAGTGCAAGAAGACAATCACCACATATCAAAGTACAAACTTGCTGAAAATGATTCCAAGCTATAGGTTATCTCTTACCTGTCTGTCCAGTGATTCTTCTACTGGAATTCTGTGCACATGCAAGCAATGCAGTGATTTCAATAATATATTGTGTCCCAGGAAGCAAACCTTGGAAGCTGAAGCTAGTGGTATTGAGTGCAGATGATCCATTCTGTAGTAGAGTATTTGCGTCCAAGTCATAAAGAGCTAATGAGAAGCTCTGGGCACCTCCCAAGAGATATTCCCAGGTTAGAAAGAGAGCATTTGAATAACCCCAATTGTTGATGGTGACATTCAAAGGATGTCCTGCAGATGACAGATCACATGGCGCTTAGCATCTGTATTGCTTTCTAGCATTTGGGGCCTTCAATTTTATTCCAAATGCTTCTTCTCTACCTGGCATACACCAGCGGCACTTAAATCAGTTGAACTGAGGGATTTGAGAAATTTCACCAAGACATTGTCAATGTCTACTTCAGTATCAACATGAACCCGACTTACAGCACATATAGTCCTTGACTTATGACCAGTCACTTAGCAATCATTTGAGGTTATGATGGATGTCGTCAGAGCTGATTCAAAGTTCTGACAGCTACACACATACCCTGCAGTCACCTGATCACGTTGGGTGCTTGGCAACCAGCTCACATTAATGGCTGTTTGCAGCATCCCACAATTTACAATGTTTTTGTGAAAGAATGGTATTTACTTCTGATTTCTGGCAAAAATAGCCCATTGCAGACCATGAATTTGCTTAATGATTGCCATGTTCACTTAACAAAAAGAGTCATAAAAATTGGATATAGTTACCTGGTGATCTGCTTAATAACGGTCATGACTTACAATTGTAATTCCAGACTCAATTATGGCATAAATCAAGGGCTACCTGAACTTCATTGATGAGGGTCATTGTTTCATCATACAATTGACACACACCATGCTATATAAGAAATTGACTGATCACTATATCTATTTGAATCTGAATGCAAAGAATGCAAAGAGACTAAGGATGAGTATCATAACTGAGTCACATTTATTCCAGCTCCTCATGCTCCACATACATTTAAATTCATATTCTTATATTAGGAAATGTAAAACAGATTTCTACATTTCCAGGTGTGGCCAACAACAGATTTAGAATAGTGGAAAAAAATAACTTTCTGTCATCAACAGCTCTCAGATTAAACTTGTGCCTATATGGAACTACAAAAACTAAAATGTTCAACAAATCTAGTTGCATGCTTTATCTCTATGTCCTCTTATTTGCTGCAATAGAATAGGACCTTATATCACTCATACTATTATTGTTCACCATTTTCTACTTTTATATCTACATATATCTCCTAACTGAAATTAATATTTCATGCTTGTCTATAAGTGAGCACTAATCAATGACAATTTATGCTACAGTAAATTTGCAGAAAGAAAAATGTGAAGGCATCTTGGGTGATTAAAATCCAGATTATGGAGTGGCTTTATTAGCAGTTCAGGAAAGAACTTTGTTTCCAATCCGTAGTAAGAAATATTTTAATATTTTATAATTGGAAAGATTTGTGTTTAATAGTAAAAATATTTGGTTCCTAATGCACGCACAAAAATTACAAATCTGTTTACTTGCAAAGCCTGTTTTGCAGTCTATGCTAGTCCTATCCTTGACAATTTCCTCTGGTAATTGCTGTGTATGTGGCATGTGCTGAACTGACCTATTTGAGAATCCTGCATGCTATAATTAATGGTTGAGCAAGCATGTGGCTTGATTTAATTAACACTGAGAAAAAAAACTCAAGAAAATGTCAGCTTTCTGTAATCTATATTTCATTTCATCGCTATTGGAAAAGAAAGAATGAACTCAAAGCTTTAAAACTGGTGGCCTGCTATTGCTCCTCTCTAACCCATTTGCAACATGGAATGTATCTAATGGCAACTTCGTGCTAGCAAAATACATTCGTGCTTGTTCAGAGCGGAGCACAGATTGTTTGCTGAGCTACTCTATCCATTGCAGCACAGTATGCTTCTAGAAAAACTGATCCTGAGGATTGGAAGGCTCTCTGGCTACAGCCATGGGTTGGGATCAGTAACCCATAGTTAATGACTCAACCTGTGTACCTACAACGTGATTCAATGTCCACAGCCCATGGACACCTTCTTTTGTGCCTCACCTAATGCTTTTTAAAAAAAATGTAATTACTACAAAGTACTACAAAGAAAAGCACAAACTTCAAAGCACAACTTGTATTTCCAAAAAGCCTTTTGGACCCCTAGACCAGTGATGGCTAACCTTTTAGGCACTGAGTACCTGGATGAGTCGCAGCTAATCGTGACATCATCGCCCGTAGCCGCTACTCCCTTCTGAGCATGCGCGGCTCTGGGGCGACTTGGCTTGCATGCCAGCTGAGAGTGTTCTGCATGCCGGCTGTGGCACACATGTCATAGGTTTGCCACCACAGCTCTAGACCCTAGAGGCATTTATAGAACATAATTTTGAATGATTGAGGCTCAGTGCTTTGTTTTGAAGCCTGCTCAGAAAAAAAATGAAAATAACCTAAAACAGTAGACCACACCCTCAAAGGCTAAGGGACTAGCCTTTTCAACTGTAGTTTTTGGACTGGACATATACGCATAGTGGCCACCATTTATTGTGATTACTTATAACATGGTCTCAAATTCTGAAGAGTCCATTAAAAAAGATTGACACAACACTTGATGTGAATCAGAGCAATGTGTGACATTGTAGAGAAAACTATTTTTGACATAAAGAACTGGAAGAAATTCCATGATTCATTTTAGGCCAATAGGCGTAAATATATTCCACAATCACAGACTTGCCATTTGATGGAATTCAATTGCAAGATCATTTTAACTATAACTGAATGAGACAATACATCTCAAACTAGACAGCTATAAGCTTACCATGATATGTTATGTGAATCTAGCCTCTGTATTTAATCTAGGCTTCAGTTTGTTGTGTAAACTCAGGCAATAGTAGAAACTAACCATAGTCTAGCGTATTTTACACCAACAACATTTGTGAATCTTTAAGAGGATTTTTTTTTTCAAATTTAGGTTCCCATAGATACTGAACTGAGTGGAAGGTGAGGGACTCTTACATTTCCCAAGTCAAGCCCTTTCTCCACACCTTCTCTTGGAAATTAAAGCAAGAACGACAAGAAAAACCTTTCCACCTCTTGCTGACACTCTTCAATCTCTATCCCATTCTTCCTTGGAGCTGTCTCCAAGGAAATTATTGAGACTTTGAAAATGTGTGGACACATTATAATTTTGATGGCCCAGAGTAGAAAGTGATTATTCCTGACATCTTCTATCTGGGAATTTCCAGTGATAATGGGTAAAAAGGTGCCCAGAATCACTTGACAACGAGATGGGTAAAAAGGCCTTACCTTTCTCATTTGATACTCCTCCATTTAAAGGCTTTTGCCATTCTGTTTGATTGCATCTGTCATCCTGCACGATTAGAATACATACTATTATTTCCTCACTTTTTTACTTAATTTTTTTTTTATTCAGAGTGGCAAAACTGAACAAAGTACAAACAATAAAAAATTCTCAAAAGTTTCTTGATGAAGGAAACGCTATCAAAACTGCATCCGTGTTGCAGTGAGAAATGTCTAACTTAATGAGATCTTTTCTCCATCCTTATTTTTTCCATATCTAATGTAAGATGTTGCCAATTCCTGAATGGACTCTGGACATCTTATGGAGAGCTCCATGGCACTCTGAAGTCTCACTTGCACTACAAAGAATAAGAGGAAGAAGGTGTGTCGGATATGCTTGCTGCCTAAAAATAATAAAGATGGGATATAAATAAATAGTGCTTTTGAAATGTGGTGTTGGACAAGACTCTTGAGAGTTCCTTGGATTGCAAGGAGATCAAATCAGTCAATCCTAAAGAAAATCAACTCTGACAGTTAAATACTTTGACTACCAAATGAGAAGGCAGCAATCATTGGAAAAGACCTGATGTTGGGAAAAATTGAAGATGCAGTAAAAGGCAAAAGGGCTCAGCAGAGGATAAGATAGTTAGATGGTGTCATCAAGGCAATGAACATGAATTTGAGCAAGCTCCAGGAGACAATAGACAACAGGGAGACCTGGCGTGCTATGGTCCATGGGCTTACAAAGAGTCAGACATGACTTAGTGAACAATAGCATAAATAAATAAAAATGTAACAAAGAGGGGAAATGTGTGATACCAAACTGCACAAGATTTATGCAAGAGAGCTACTCATTTTTCTTTTTTGCTGTACTTGCCTGTGGAACACTGGTTTGCTCTTTCAAACAGCATAGATTACTACCATGCTGCTTGCAGCTATCAGAATTGTGCCTGGTTCACATTTTTGATTGAACAGAAAATTCTCACGGTTTACAAATTACCCTTTGCTGATTAGGAAGGATTCTGTTGAACATCTCCATAATCACAGAACTATTTAAAGGATAGATACTGCTTCCTTCTTAGTAAAAAGCCATTATCATTGTTTTGACTCTAGCTAAGCTGTTCACACAATGCCAAGGTCTCATCACCGGCATCTAAGTTGTGTTTTCCTGGAAACCAAACCTATCACTACTGTTTCTTGTTCAAAGGAACTGTATTTGCTTTATCCTATAGTGTGCTGCAGGTTTGTTCACTTGTGCTCCTTTGGTTCAAAGGTTATTACACTACAGCTATAGGGTTCCCCTTACATACAATTTGTTTGGTGCCCAGGAAAGGGCTGCGTCTGAGAGGAGGAGAACACGGGGTCAAGCCATATGCAATTCTCATTTGTGGTTGCTGGAAATCATGAAAATTTAAAGAATCCAAAGAGTGGCAGAAAGGTTTGTTAAATTTATTCCTTATTGACTGTTTCTATAATCTGGGGGGAAAGCTACGAGTGGAAGGAAAAGAAAAAGACCGTTAATTCTAAATTAAAAAATGAATGACATGGAAAGGATCAACCCCTCATTCCATTCCTCATTTTTCCTGTAATATCTGTAACCTTCTAAATTTACTTTTACTTTTAGACTATCAAAGGGAAGTCCAGATACGGTAGCCATGTATAATTGATTTTCAAATTTAACTGTTCCAAAGGTGCTTTTCAAAAGGCAAATGGACTTTCTTGTTTTTTCCCTTGAAGACATTTTGCTTCTCATCCAAGACGTCTTCAAGGAAAAAACCCAAGAAAGTTGCTTTTTGAAAAGCATTTTTGGAACAACCAGGACTTGGATGATTGAGAATCTCCATAGGCATAAATTTAGCCATTGTTCTGATATGCCCTAACCATTATTAACAAGGAATATGTCATGATGCATAGGCATGACTAAAGCTGGTGATCTAGTTTATGCCATTTTACTAAAAATATTATGGTAAGACTTGATTGACCAAAATACGATTGAGACAGAAGTCAGTATCTATGGACTATATGGTTAGGACCACAGCATGTAAGAGATTTCTCCTTAGAATATAAGAGATATATAGTATATAATAAAAAGTATGGGAAAGTCGTATGTCTATGAAAGTAAGAGTAAGAGAAGAATATCATGGACCTTAATAAAATGGCCCAATAGTATGAATTAGATATGACAAATACATGCAGGGAAGTGAAAGTATAGACTTAATTATAAATGAACTGGATAAAATGTATGTCAGAAAGAATGAAGTTCTCATGAGCATATAAGAAAATAGAAATCCATAGGTCAACTATAGAAATATGTTGGCTAGGGTTGTAAATGCATGTATATTTTTCTATACATGATGTCATGTTTTTGACTGTGAATCTAAATAATTTGCAGAGAATGTTTAGATAAATTAAATGATGCAGCTGGGATTATAGGTTTGAGAAGTAATCCATCAAAGACAGTAGTCATATTTCACTAGGAATGATTGCAAGTTATACATTAATTGTATAAACAAGACCAAGCAGATGAATTTGTGTACCTTGGTAGTACAGTTAATATAGGAAAATGGATGGAGAAATTTCAACTTGTACAAATAATGGTAGACAGACAGTGGGGTAGTATGTGGTCTGCTATGAAAGAAGTGAAAATTGTATTTAAAAATGTGCTTCTACTTATTTTGATATAAAGAAGTGAGAATTGGATGTGTTAGAAGCTACATAAAAATAAGTTGAATGGAGCAGAAATGGGAGATTAGTGTGTGTGATAAAACAAGGAAGAAATAGTACCAAGAATGAATGTTAAATAAATATGCATTGGATACAAAGTATTGAAAGTGATTTGGTCACATAGAGTGGGAGTTATGATTGAATGACAAAACAAATATATGAGGAAAAAAATAAATATATTGAGAGAAAACTAAGAAAGTCACATTTGGATGAAGTATGAGATTTTCAAAAACAGAAAAGAGATAAGCTTTAAAAAATCCAGCATTGTAAAAATTATTATAATGAAGTGACAGAAACAAGGGTCATTTCTAAAAACAGAAAAAGTACACAGGAAGGAAATACTGTTGGTGTAAAGTAGTTTTCTTATGCTTGCTTTTACTTTCTAATCTCATTAGTGTGTTGTCTTTGTCTTACTCCTTTCTTGGACTCTGCATAAGATGTTTACCCCAAAAGAAAACAGCATGAGAAGTCTTGTCTGCAACAAAGTGACAGAGCTGTGTCTCTGTTTACAGTTTATCAGCTTTAGATAGAAACATTAAGGAATCCACACAAGGTGGTGGCAAGAAAATTCTAAGAGGAAGTTAAGAATGAGGAGAGGTTGTGAAGTGTAATAATATGTCATTGTAATATCCCTAAAATTCCACCAGCAGCCATAGTTTTGACCAAGATATCTGAGCTCACACACTGCACTGTGCTAAATTATAAAGCATAGTTTTCCATTCAAACCATACAGAAACATGATATAGCAGCCCTGTGAACCTTTGAATAAGAAAGGCAAGTTTTAGGAGGAAAACGGTGAGCAAGAGGTAATGCAGAACTTTTATACTAGCTACTTTCAATCCAGAGATTTCTAGAGGATCGTGGATTGCAGTTCTCACTGCCCCCGCCCCCAAACAGAACACCCAGCAACTGGAGCAGCTGGATTAATATCACCATCCAGTCCTTCCAAGGTCGCCACATTGGGGAAGGTTTGCTTGGGAACTTCAGTCCAGCCTGCCTCCAGTCTTTTTTTTTTCTTTTGCAGTCTTGCGTTAACACCGAATGGTTGCGTTTGCACACGCCATTTAACCAGGTCAACACCGCCTTAGTGCTGCACGCGTCCATTTGCCTCGTTTATTTTGCCACCGATTAATTCCTCGCCGCTACTCGCCCCACCCGGGGAAGCCCACCCGCTCCGCGAGGAAAGCCCCGGACGAAGGATGCGCTTACCTCCCGGACCTGGGCCGGCGCGGGGGCCCAAACGAAGGGCAGGAGCGGGAGCAGCAGCAGCATTGGGTGCCCGGACAAGCTCCTGCGAGGAAGAGGCGCCGCGGGACCCCTGGGGGTCCCCCCACCCGGAGGCTCTCCAGCTGTAGCTGCCTCTGCGGCAACAGGCTTCCCGCATGCGAGAGTGACCTCAAAGCATTGGCATGCGGGATGCCGGCCACGCCAGCACAGCCGCTGCCTGCGGCCGCCGGGTTAGAGCCAGGCTCCTCGCGAGTGTGTGTGTGTGTGTGGGGGGAGTATCTGCGCCTTCGCCGACACGGAAACGCTCCTCTCTCCGGGTGGTGGGGGGGAAGGATCTGCCGCTC
>JANHFO010001422.1:127666-138202 GCA_032468095.1 Pareas carinatus
AGATAGATAGATAGATAGATAGATAGATAGATAGATAGATAGATAGATAGATAGATAGATAGATAGATAGATATTAGGGGCCATCCAAAGAAAATTGAGTAGTGGAAGATTCAAGAGAAGGTTGCAACTATAGCATTCACAAAGATGTACAGATGCCCACCAACTAAAAAATGAACAGAATTCCATTCAAATATCTCCTGCTCTGAAGATTTCAGGTTGCAAACTATCTGGTTATAAGAGACAGCAGAAAGCAAAATCAGCCAAGATACAGTAAATCTATAACACTGATCACAAGATTTAAGACTCTACAATCTTCAAATATTACTGGAAAGCAATTCTTGGATGGCAGAAGTTATAAGCTGGTACAGAAATATGCTGTGGATTCTGTTCATGACCGAAATTTTAAAATGTGTTTGACAGATAAAAATAAGTGTCAGGAATGTTTGTTGCATTTGCAAGGCAGACTGAAGAAATGCTCTGGAACATGAAAGCTAAGAGAGATTGCTAAGAGATCAGTTGGAGCTGCTGTTGAGATAAGCCAGATTTGATGAGGGACGGAAGACAGATTTTACTTTACTTGTGGTGAAAGAATACCATAAAGTAGAACATAATAGATACTGTCAGATTATAGAAAGATTATGTTTTTTTCCTGCAATGCATAGAAAAAAAATGCAGCCTGAACCCTCAAGAAAGGAAAATGGGTCTGTTAGATCTGAGGAAACGATGCCCTCTAGTGATAAGTGTTCAAAATTATTGCAATCATTCAAAACCAGAAGGTGTACAGTCTGCATGTTTCTAAGCAATTATTTTCTTTGGTTACGTTAATTAAGTTCAGGATATCATTCACAAATTGGGGTACTTTCACATGGAAAAGTCCTGATGTTACTCTTTAGAAGAGATTGCAGTTATTCTATCCTCCCCCCTCCTCCCCCCCCCCGAGTTTGTGTGTGTGTGTGTGTGTGTGTGTGTGTGTGTGTGTGTCTGTCTGTCTGGATATGGGTGTGAAGAAAAGCTGGAAGAAGTACTGGAAAACCCAATATTCAGTAGTTGCAAGTAAAATATGTTCACAAGTTATACCAAAATATACTGTTTAAGAACATCTGAGTGGCTGAAAAACAATAGCAAATATACCGTATGTGCTTTGGACATGTAGACATATAGTTCCTGAGATATAGGCCTTTGAACACATGCATAAAATTATAGATGAAATTAGAAAAGGTTGGTGTAAAATAGGCTTTGTTTTACAGACAAATTCAGCTTTGTAAAGATTTTGCTGAGAAATTTTAGAAGACTTGGAAGTGTCCTCATTCCTTCCTACACTGTTGCTGATTGCTGAAATGTAACCACAACACACACAGCTAGCTTCTGGTTTGAAAACACACTTTTAAACTCCTGTGCTGTTGGGAGATTCTATCCCTTAGGACATTACTTCTAAAGTTTAGACAAAATTTACTTTTCTGCAATTTTCACCTATTATTTTTATTCCTTTTTTCCTGAAACATCAGCAATAAATTAGATCTCTTCTACTTTCTAAGGTTCTGTTCATCATATATTAGCAGGGCAATACAAATATAGAAAAATATAAGTAGCGTAGAATATAACTGATTTTCAAGATATTCAAAGAATAGTGTAATAGATACATAATGAAAATATATACAGCCAGATCAGTTTGGCAGATATGGTTTATGTTTAGGCATCAGGCTAAAAGCCCAGGAGACTGTAAGTTGTAGTCTTGCCTCAGGCATGAAATCTGGCAGTGGGACTTTGGGCACGTCATTCTCTCTCAGCCCAACTCACCTCACAGGGTTGTTGTTGCAGGAAAAATAGAACAAGGAAGGAGTATGGGATGTGGTTGCTGCCTTGAGTTGTTTATTAAAATGATAAAGATGAGATATAGCTAAAATTAGTAAATAAATAATTTTTTCAGTATCATCAACATGGTATCTTATAGCGGCTGGAGATTGAAGGCACTGTTTGGGCTTGCTCCATCAGTGGGTGGTCTTAGTCTGTGATGGTGGAGAATGAAAGATTGACTCAATGGCGTCTCCTATGTGGGTGCTGTAGGGACATGTCCTCTCTCCCCTACTCTTTAACATCTGTATGAAGCTCATTTGATACTTTGGGGTAAAGCATCATGCTGATAATATCCAACTTTATGTCATCCCTAGGCTGTTGTGCCCCGCTCCCTGGCAGTCGAGCTGCCAGAGTCGGATGACGAGGGGCCTCCCTCCCTTGCTGGGCCAGGGCTGCAAGTTCCTTCCCTGGCAAGGCCAGGGCCTGTTTAACCACCGTTCCCCACTTCCTCCTCAGCAGGGGAGGAGGGAGCTGGGCATGATGCCAGCTCAGCACTGTACCAGCAGCAAGAGGGGCAAGTGGTGCTTGGCATGGAGCCAGAGGCTTTCAGAGAAAAAAAGGTGGGAAATACTAATGAAGCTGCTCATGACCAGCTGGAGCCTCTCGTAGAGCCTTTTGTAGATGCACGCACAAGGCGAAGGCTGAGACAGGAGGCTCAGAGAGAGGCAGCTGACCAGCCTATTGGGCAGCACTGGGGGCATGGCCAGCAGCCCCACCCTCAGTAAAGGGATAAAGTTGAGGCCTGAAAGAGTTGTTTTTTGAAGCAGGCAACTATGTACTCCCTTGAGGATTTATTGTATCGTGAACCTTGGATCTCTTGAACTTTGGATTTTTTGAGCTCGGACCGTATCCTGACCATCCTGACATAACAATCCCGGACTGACCACGTTTTGCCTTCGAATACATTCCTATCTGGTATCCTGTGTGTGTGTTTGTGGATGTCTTGCTGATTGTAGCTGCACTAATCATCTACAGCTGAACGCTTGCCTCACTATCTTTGACTGAAAGCCAGCAGGACTTGAATGCAGCTTTAAGCCAGGGCAATTACTCATGGCTGGACACCAGCTTACCTCTGGGTAATGGCTCCTGACCCCTGCTCCTCCCCAAAGTGCAGAGCTGGATCATAACACAGGCTGAATGAGAGATGTTATCAACATCCTATTCTAGGGTCTGGAAGTTATAGCATCAATTACTTATTTAATTAATTAATTTGCTGCTCATCTCATTTCGAAGCCACTCTGGGTGACTTACAGCAGAGGTTTGCAATTTTTTTCAAGGCTTGTGGACTCCAAAACATGTTGTTGCTACATAATGGACCCTATTCCCACAAATTCAACTAATTTCTAATTGACAATTCATGTATATTATTTTTTCCTATTTTTCTTGATCTGTCTGTGGATTCCCTGGCAACATGCCATAGACCAGAAGTTATAAACCCTCTGTCTTACAGCATAAAAATATTAAAAGTATCAAGTATAAATATTCCAACCCAATAAAATGACAATGCAAACAAAATAAAATAATTGTCACTAGATGCACAGGGGGTGAGGAGGTGGGATTAGTTCTTAATTAACCAACCATCTCTAGAAGGGCCCCCTTAGCAGTCTTGATGGGAGAGAGAAAACTGAAGCTGAATAAGGTAGAGTTACTATTTATATATTGGATGTCTTTGATAATACTGTTATCTCTGAATGGGCAAGCTACCCTTGAAGCAGGAGGTGCTTGACTTGGGGATCCTTCTAGAATAATGACTCCTACTTTAATAGCAAGTGGAAGTCATGTCTAGAAGGAGAGAATTTTCCTGACTCCAGCTTATGCCGTTATTACAACTTTTTCTGGGTACAGTTTAAAATGCTGGTGTTGACTTATAAAGCTCTTCCTGACCTGGTGCCTGGGTATTTCCTGCTCAATCAGAACTTAAGCATCTGAGTAGATATTGTAAGGAAAAGCTTTTAATAGTCCTTCCAAGGGAGATCAAGCTAGCCCCTTTTCCGATAATCTAGGAAGATATTGAGGTATAAGTTATAACTATCCCTTTGCAGATAAGCTTGTTGATCAGAAGTTCGGCAGTTTGGCAGTTTGAATCCCTAGCAACGCGTAACGGAGTGAGCTCCTGTCACTCGTCCCAGCTCTGCCAACCTAGCAGTTCGAAAGCATGTAAAAATGCAAGAAGAAAAATAGGGACCACTTCGGTGGAAAGGTAACAGTGCTCCGTGCGCCTTAGGTGTTTAGTCATGCTGACTGCATGACCATGGGGACGTCTTTGGACAGCGCTGACTCTTCGGCTTTGAAACGGAAATGAACAACACCCCTAGAGTCGGACATGACTAGCACAAGTGTGCGGGGGAGGGAAAAAATCCCTTTGGTGGTTTGACGGACTTCTTGTATGTTGGTCTCCCAACTCCATCACTAAATCTCTATTTTCTGGTCCAGATAGATAGATTTTCTCTTTTTGCAGTTGGCTTCTAAGCAAATGAGCACAAGTGAGCCAATATTCCATTTGACTTCAATCTTCTGGTTTGATTTTATACATTCACAACCAAGCAGTCCCTACAGTGAAATTCATTCCCTTGATTTTCCATTTTAAAGCAAGCTGAAATAAGGAGCTTCTGTTCTGACATGGAAATGATCCCAGGAACAATAAAGGTCCCAAGACAGGTCTTGCAAAGGTTTCCTTTCTCAAAGGGCTTGCAAAGGCTATCAGCAGACAAAACAAACATTTTTCAGCCACTTCCTTTTCTGTCTCCTCTGCTCTTTCTGTCTTCTTCAACCATAATGCAAATTTCACTTCCTGTTACTAGTAATTATAATCCAAACTCAAGGTGAGGTTAGGTTTCTTTTTCACTCCACCCCTTACAAAGAATCTGAGTCTACAAATGTGTGTCCACACTATATTTGGTTATTGTGGTGTTGATTAACACTATGAACTAATCAATTTCTATATTGCAGCATTTGAATTTTAGAAGAAAGCTCTTTTCAAATGCAACCAGCAGGCAGTTTAAGTGTAACTCATTTGTTTAATACTAAAATAATTATGGACCCCCCCCCAAAAAGCTAAGATAATTAGGAATTCAAAGTTTCATGCATCAATATTAGAAATGTTCAGCTATTTCTTAAAAGTAAAAATTCTAAGAGGTTAGAGAGCAGGTTCCCAGCTGGTTTATGCCCCGTGCAACGTTCCTAAAAGAAATAAGAGGTTCTTCAAGAGCTTATTTTTAGTTTTCATGACTCATCACTTTATTTTTTTAATTTTTCATGACTCATCACTTTGGTGAAAAATAATGCTCCTTATTCTTCTCACACTTTAATCCAAACAATGCAATTTTATTTCCAGGACAAAAACTATTTTTAAATCAATTTATTCAAGCAGCTTAGGTTGCAGTGTGAAATTGCCCTTAATCCAATGTATGATGGTTCATCACTGCAGAGCAGTTTCCCTGGATAGATACTGATAGGAGATAATGGAAATTGTAGTGTCAGGGGAAAGTGGAAAGGGGAAGCAGAGTGGGTCAGCATAGAAAATATCCTGGGATCAATTTTGACTGCCCCAATCATTCAGATTCTGGGCAGTATATAAATAAGAACAATCACACCAGGGTTATTATGAGGTTTTCTGCAGCGGGTGTCAACAAAAGTCAAGATGGCAACTATGTAATCAAAGACTTAATATGTGTCACGGGTGAGATATATAAAAATGTGGTGGAACTTAGTGATATGCCATGACTTCCATCTTGACTTTTTTGACTGCCCCGTGGACACCCCAGTCATTGTTTCAGGAAAGCTCAGTTCTGAGTTTTCAAAGATACTCCCTTTGAGTGCCATTAAAAAAAACAAAAAACAGCACAAGCATGCTGTAGAGAAGAAGGCAAAGAATTTATATTTAAAAGCCCCAAACCTAAATTCATCCTATGTGACAATAAATTAAATTGGGCTATGAGGGATTTGTTTGTTGATAAATATATAATAAAGAATTGTAGCCATAAATCTGAGAGCTGCAGCATATTTAGGCAAGAACATTCAGTATTCAGCCAATATTGTAAGTAACCGTGTAAACATACATGTGTTTACTTTCCCCCCCAAATGTCTGTTATTAAATTTTTTCCAAGAGTGAGTTTGAAGCATATCATGAAATGAATTTCAAAACAGCAAGCCCATTTCCAAATACATGAAATATTGTATTAGTTGACTCGGCAGGAAATCATCAGTTAAAATGCAAGAAAACAAAAAACAAGAGAACTAGCAGCAGTAGTAAAAAGTTCTCCTTTCTATTCTCCTCGTTGTTCAGCATGGAAGAAAGTCTTAATATATTTCTGGCCTTAGTTGCTAACAGAACTAGTATCCGTATATACATAAAAAAAGCTACTTAGTAAGAATGCATGAATACTGATTTCTCTTAATAGATCCTCTTCTTTTTAATACTGTTGAGTCCATTGGTAATAAAACTCCAAAATTTGTAAAACCATTTTTTTTCCAGTTAGAGTTTTCATTGTTAGGTGAAACAAAAGATTTTTATTTTACCAATTAGCATTTTGACAGTTTACTAGCTACGAGTTAGAAATTTCCAGTCTCTGTTCAGAAATGTAAGAGGAGATTGTCAAAGAACAGTGTTGCCATCAGTAATTATTTAAATGATTGCTGGCCAAAGTCTTACTATATAGTTATTATATGATTAAATATGCCCATTTCAATCTTCATTACAACTTCCATCTAATTTTAGTTGCATGTTTAATTTGAAGAATAACATTACAGCATGACCTTTTGGAATTAATATTTTTTAACTCCATAAAAAATATTTAAGCAGATTCAAACCCACCTCATTATGTCACTTAGCTGTTTATCAAAGAGTTTCAGCCAGAAAATACAATATTATTTTTTATAGATGTACGATATCTTCATACAAACTCTGAAGTCAAAGGTTCGTGAATTGACTTTAAAAAAAAACCTCTTTGTTTTACCATTGTTTTTTAAATTCAAATTTTATGAGATCAGAGAGAATCCTCCTATAATTTTAGACATGCCATGGTCCATAAAACACCCACAGAATAAAATACAATAAAAAATGGAACCGTCTTTTCACATTTTAAATTTATAAAACAAAAAGTTTTTACCTTTTGTCAAGTCACATTTAAGGATTTTCCAATATTTGCCTGTTTCTTTTTGAGTCTTTCTGTAATGTTAAAGATGCAGTCAAGGTAGTTGTGAATATCATTTTACAAAAAATAATCTTCTATATAAAAATTATTTGGAATATAGTCCTCTCTTTGAAGCCATTGTCTGTTTGAATGGCTGTCAGTTTCTGGGTGAAGTTAATAATTCACAATGGAAGCAAAGATCTTGAAACTGCCCATCAACAGAAAATTTATCAGGCATAGCTGATATTCTTTCAGATAAAATTACCACATCGTTATACAGTAATTGAGGATAAAGAGCAAAAGGTCACCATATTTCACTTTGCAAGCAAAGGAGTTGATATTTTAAGAGAGACTTTGGATAGTAGGATTTGATTGTTCTGTTGTTCAAGTCACTGCTTTCTGATGTGCATTGCCTAATCCTTCAAATCCTCATCTGTCACTTGACAGTCCTTGAATTCTAGAGCAATAATGTCTATAATTTAGCATTAGCTTCATAGGTATCCAGTATAAAACTGTTTTCAATTACCGTGAATATTTTTGCCAATGTCCTTTTTTAACAGCTATAGCTTGCTGAAATGCCTATGCTTCATTGCTTACAGTAAAACGAGATCTTCTAATAATCATCTGCAACAGATGTGACGTGTGGTATTTTTCAACTGAAACTGTATTGCCCAATTGCATTACTGCGTAATACTATACATGGACTTCCTTTGTGTTTACTAGGCTTAAATAATTATGTGTAGAGGTGGGTTCTTTTGTTTTTGTTTTGTTTTTGATCAATTTATTTATTGCCCCACTGCATTTTTATATTATCTAGCTCAGCCTTCTCCAATATGGTATTTTATAGATTTGTTCAACATCTAGTTGAAATAGTCACCACTAATCACATGCAGAGCAATTTTATACTCAACGAAGCCATGATTTTAAAATTGCCCCAACAAATATAAATCTTTAGGGAATTAAGTCTATCATAGAGGAAAGAGGGAGGATTTCAGAGGGGAGCTATTAGCACAGACTTCACAAGAATTGTATAATTATGAAATCACACAGACTAAAAATGCTGCTTCCTATTATATCAAAAAAGCTCAATAGCTCATAGTCGGTCAATAGAGTGGCATTATATTCTAGACTGCAATAAGTACACAAAGTGAATCAGTACATTCTTGGTTGTAAAAATAAAAGGAATATCTGATAATCCTAAAACACGAACAGGTAGGGTCTAGCTGTCCAGGCAGCCTTGCAAAAGCTCACCAAGAAGCTGAAGGTATCTATGGAAGGAACTGTGAAGTTGTGGCCAGAATGTGTGTGGGTGGCTGTAAGGGTGGAGCAAGAGGAGGAAGTGTCAAAGAGCAACCACCAGCCTCAGAGATAAGGAATTTCCTGTATTCACTTTCTTTTCACCCTGCATGTACATCTCCTAGAGCCACAGACCCTGGTTGAAACCTGAAGAGATGGTGAAGTTACTGGCAGCATGAGGTGAGAGAGGAATGTATGGAAAAGGACAGGCAGGGGAGAAAATCTCAGTTTAAGAGGATGTTTTCTTGGGAATGTGGGGAGGGGAAGCTGCAAAATATTGGGCAAAGAACTAACTGCATAGTATTCTCCCAATCCTCATATATCTGGAGCAAAGAACGAATGAAGAGTCTCTTCTATTCAGTGAATCTGCAAATGGCCTGAAACAAGGAGTGCCCATTTTATTTAGTGAACTTTTGCTTTTCCCCAAACAGGTTTGTTGGACTGAGTTGCATATTTCTCTCCTTACCTCCCTGACTCTCATTTCTAAATTGAGCAGCTATAGGGGAAACATGCCTGCTCCCCCTAATTCTGAATGGCCTCTTCAAGGCTACAGTCTCACCAACTGTGGATTGTGGAAAGAAAGTCCAAAATTTTGGGGAAAAAACAGAAGACTCTTCTAGATGATGTTGGAAGTGGCTTGTTCTTGCAGATACAGAAGCACCTTTGGCTTTTTCAACATGTTTCAAGAACACCAAGCTAATTGGCATCTTCTGAACAAGGCTCTGATGTGTCAGATTTAAATGGGGTTTGCTGTACCTGGGGTTTGTGCGCTGAGTGATAGAAAGATGGTGAAACTCTTAATGATGATCAATTTGCTTGAATGTTTTCTAGGTGCTTTTCTGGGGACATGAGTTCATTGAATTGCATTCTTTCTGTTCTTACTTGCCTCTCTTGCCTAAGTTCAATGAATCCTTGCTAGCAGAGCCCAGTCCTGGCCTGTTCAGTATGTCTGAGAAATCATAGCTTTTGCATACTGCAAAAACAAACAACGGTGAGAATGGACAAGGTTACCCACAACAATCAGGAAGTAAAGAAGCATGTGCGTCTACAAGATCGGTAAGTCCTCCAAATTCCATGCATAGACTCTGAGATTCTAGAAGTATGTTAAGCACTATGTTGGTTCTGTCAGGCAACATTATGTTCTCCAACACTCTGCTTAGCTTTGCTGAATCTGGTTATAATAGCTGGGAATAATAGGAATTGTAATAGAGAGCATAAAGCTGACTGAACAGATTAAAATGGACATTTATGTCCCATTCAAAGCTACGATGGACCCTGATGGGCCCATCTACTGTACGGGACAAAATGGACGAGATCTACAGAATAAATGCAAGCTATGTAAGACACAATAACCTGCATAGAGAAGTACACGTGAGGTTTGTGAATAAAGCTGTAAGGGATATAGTGATAAATAAGGCCAGGGAACAACCCCTGATATACGAAGGGGCAAGAATAGAGGTGCTACCATAAGTTCTGAGAAGGATTAGGGAAGTGAGGAAACTGCACCACTTTCTCACAGTGAAGCTCAATAAGAAGTGAATACAGTTTCGTTGGATAATACCAGAGGGCATATCATTTACCTGGAATGGTACAAGGCACCACCTAAATATAGTCTGGAAGGCTGAAGAATTTCACAAGAAATACGAAATATTGCTGGATGAGGTTCGGACATCAGAACCAACCGAGGAACCTAAAGCGGAAAATGGAGACAACCAGACAAAACAAAAAATAATGACTAATAATATAGAAGATAATAGACAAAAGGAAAAGGACAGAAAAGAAGGGTCATACCAGGCAAAAACAAGAGCAGCCAAACTAAGACTGAATAAACAAGATGAATAGTTTAAATGGCATTTTGTCATGGAATGTGAACGGCTTAAATGAACCAACTAAAAGAAGGCAATTTTTTAACAAATTAATTAAGACAAACAAAGATATAACTTGTATCCAGGAAACAGATATAACCAAAGCACGGTACAAATTGTTAGAACAACCCGAATTGGGGAAATTATACTATACCTCAGCATCTAATAGGGGAAAAAAGGAAGTAGCAGTTTATGTAAAAACTCACATAAAGTCAAAATTCATATAAATAAGAAGAAAGAAAATGATAAAAATGACATGGATATAGAAATAATAAAGATGACATGGATAAAGAAATCAATCACAGTAAGAGGCGAAGGCATGAACAAATACAAACTTAAAAAAGAAAGTAAGGAAAGAAGAAAGTCAAAGGAGACGATAAGGAAAAGCC